>PISX010012462.1:0-60648 GCA_004024625.1 Mellivora capensis | reverse complement strand
TTTTGGCCATTCTAACTGGTGTGAGGTGGTATCTCAATGTGGTTTTAATTTGTATCTCCCTGATGGCTAGTGATGATGAACATTTTTTCATGTGTCTGATAGCCATTTGTATGTCTTCATTGGAGAAGTGTCTGTTCATATCTTCTGCCCATTTTTTGATGTGATTATCTGTTTTGCATGTGTTGAGTTTGAGAAGTTCGTTCCCTTTTCTCTTTTCATATTCTACTCTACTCCACTCACTCAAAGACCCTAACTTAACTTTAGAGGCTATTACTTATCATTGAGATTGTTAGGATTCATCCTGGCTCCGTTCTCTGATGGCAAGAGTTGATTTAGTGAAGACCATCTTCCAACATCTACCCTGCTAATAATAATAAATCACTCTATAGAAATCTTAAAGAGCCACTATTCTAGAAATCCCTTTCTCTGTCAGGACAGAAATGAGCAGGAACCAAGATGGGGGGGGGGCAGAAAACCATAGCTGTTAGCTGTATGCATGTAGCTAAAAAAAACTATAGTCTCCCATCTTCAGGAGCTCAACCTCTTGCAAGGCCAGAGGCATACACGACACCCCCAAATGATATACGCTAGAACTGGACAAGGTTGGGAAAAAAAAAAAAAAGGAGTAAGAAACACAAGGTAACTTGGTAGCACAGGGAACTAGATATCTTGCTTTGACTAGAGATGGCTTCATACAGGGGCTCAGCTTTCAAAAATTGGGAAGACCGCTAAAGGCCGAGCAGATCATATCGGTAAAACCATGAAGACCATAATGAGTATGGCATGCAGAATCCAGTACCATTTGATAACGGTAAACTGGAGAAATTTGAGCCAAGTTCTAAATTTAGAATTAAAAGACTAATGTCCAGACTCCACTGGAAGGAAGCAGTGGATATTTTATTAAGATAATCATGAGGACATTTTTCAGTTTGTCATTATTCCTCATTTTGTAGCTCAAGCCCCAGTGCACACACTGAATCTCAATATTTCCAAAGGTCTCTACACACAAAAGAGAATGATGGTCAATTTACAGTCAAGGAAATAAGCCACTTGGGACATACTCCTAGAGTGGCAACTCTGGGCATTGTTAATTCCAACCCTGTGGCCATAAAGTCCAAGGACACCAGCATAGGCATAACCAACCCTTCCAGCTCAAAACCTGGAGGGGAATATCTTCATAATGATCAGAGCCCCTGTGAGCCCTTGATTTCTTGTGCACTTGGGAAGGTGCCTGGATCTCTGGCCTGATAAACTGGACTTTCTCTGTCCTGAGCAAACAGAATAGGGTTATGGCAGGTGACAGGTCCAGTTGCTGCTAATGCCAATAAAAGGACACATCTCACTTTCCTTATAATTAAAGCCAGGAGGCCCCTCTGGTTGACAGTGTATTGGTTAAAAAAATGGAAAAAAAATTAAAAATATACACAAAAATGAAGAGATTAGCCACCTGCAAAAGAACCTTTGCTCAAAGGACCTTGCTTTTTTTGGTAACTAATGGACAAATGTGTTTGCACAAATCAAGTGTGAACTCAGCATTTTTCCCCAGATAATTTAAAGGACAGGCAATGGGAACCATTGTTAAACACTGATGGACAAGTTCACAGAAATTCTAGGAGGAAAAAAGTCTGAACACAGCATTTGTTTCAGGTTCAAGCTGTTATTGCCAAGATAGAGAATGTATAGGAGATAATGGGTTGGGAAGCGCAGAGTGACCGGACAGGTATAGATTCATAGATCTAGTCCTTGGGAATACCCCATATGTTCACTCCTCTCATACAGTATTTGACCTGGTTTTTCCATTAGCCCACTAAAAAGTCTGACTATTCATTTTCCATTTGTTTTACTCTGTGGGGTGTGTGTGTGTGTGTGTGTGTACCTGTAAGCCATGAGTATGTACATTTGAATATGTGTGTCACATTGCAGGTATTAAATAAGAAGGGATCTTGATATTCTTTCTTCCCAGTAAAATCAAAATCACATTCCCATACATGGCATTTAGATACTACCTTGGACCTTGTAAAAATATATCTCCAATAATGTTTTAATCAGAGAACTTCAGAATCAGGGGGCGGGGGGGGAAGGGAAATTATCCAGTTGTGCCACATCATTTCAGATGAGTTACTGAAAGACAACCCCCCAGAACTGATGGAAAGTATAGGAGTATGAACTAAGCAGGATCTATTATTTCTCAGAGACGCATCTTATTGCCATCTCATTCTTTCTGAAGTACGTCCATCTATGCATTCAGAGTATTTAACTGCTTACACTGTACACATTATAACAAGTACTGTAAAATAGGATTTGAGTACCCAAAAAAATCAATGAAGTGAAAATCAATAAGGATCCCAGTCCTCAAAAATTTCAGTCCCCAATTAAGCACATGAAACTAACAGTTAAAGCGGCACACCATAGTGCATGAGGGTCATAGCAAATCTCCTGTTTCTCACAGTAACTCACTCCAGCAGAAGAAGTAATTCCACAAAAAAAGAATGCACAGAGATCAAAGGCAACTGTAATTAAAAATCACGAGAAACAAATGCCCATCATTGATTATAATGGTATTTACTATCCATTACAGGCAAAACAAAACCATCAGAAATAACTGAAGTTCAAAGGTTCTATGTTTTTTATGGATCATGCCACTGAATATTTTTTTGCAACAGTACTTATTGTAGGATTTTTACTTTAGGAGTGCATTTTATTTTTGAGGCATATGTTTTTTCCTGTGTAAAATAACAAGTATAGGCTTGGTATCTGTGGTGGGCAGAATAATGTCCCCCAAAGATGCCCACATCCTAATCCCCAGGAATTGTGAACACGTTATGCTTTATGGCAAAGCAGAATTAAGGTTCCAAGCTATCAAATGATTTTAAAATGCAATTATCTTGGATTATCTGGGTGGGCCCAGTATAACCCCAAGGGTCCTCAAATGTAGATGAGGGGAGCAGAAAAGCCAGTGTCAGAGTGGTGTAACATAAGACTTGACTAAACTACTGTTGGCTTTGAAGATGGAAGGCAAACAGAAGCCAAGGAATACAGTCAACCTCCGCAAGAAGCTGGAAAAAGGAAACAGATTCTTTCCTACAGCCTCCACAAGGAATGAGGCCATGCCAACACCTTGCCTTTAACCCAGTGAGACTGATTTTAGACTTACGCCTTCCAGAGCCACAAAATAAATTTATATTGTCTTACGCCACCTAATTTGTGGCCACTTGTTTCAGCAGCAATAGGAAGCTCCTACAACTTTCAATGTTCTTCACAAGATGATCAAGGCAGTTAAACTAAAGAAAGGAATTCATTCCCTTTGTCACCCTCTCTGCCCCTCCCCATTTCCCTCACCCCCATTTCTCTCCCTCTCTCCCAGAAATCCTTGAAAACTCTCTCCATTCTACCCTAACTTATTTTATTTGCCTCCTTCACTCCATTTCCATTTCTCTTCTACTATTTATATTCCATTAGAAATCAGAAAAATCTGCCTTGGATTCTCTCAATTTTTCCCTCTCTCCCATTCTCTTAAAAAGTCCCACAAAGAAACAAAGACCAAATAGCCCATAGGAGGAGGAAGGCAAGAAATTTTACCAATATATTTCTACTTATATGTCTATTTCTCTTGTCACGAATTTTCTGAAGAACCTTATTTAAAACAGGGAATCATCATGCCTACTTCACCAGGATTATGTAGGTTACAACTACTTTATACATTATTCCTAATAATGTAGGAAATATCCAAACATCAAAGCTAAATGAAAACAACTTAGATCAGGTGCAATACCTTGAAATCAACCTTTTCAATACTTATTGAAATTCTTTCTATTCACTACAGAAGATGTATATTAAAGAACAAAAGGTATGAAAACAAATATAAAAAGATTGAGAAAAACCATCCCAGTTTTGTAAATAATGCAGTTTGAATGTACTTGAATTAGCTATTCACTTGAATTTATCAAAATGCAGTATTCATCTAAGCTGAAAACTAATCCTGTTTCAAACATGGCTCAATGTGCACTGAAAAAAAAAAAAAAGATGACTCTGAGTATGTGGAAGCCTATCTGAATATGCATTCAATATAAACTAATAGCAGCTGGGAAATAAAATGCTTTTGATGCAGATGGGCAAATGCTCTATAGAAAACATTTTTATCTTTTTTAATAAAAGGGTTTTTTCCTCACTTTAATACAGACATAATCATAAAGAAAATTGCAAAGAATTCATTGCAAAGTACATTCTTAGAAAAACCCATCAAGTTTTTAAATCCCCTCTCATTGTGTTTGTGTATGTGTGTGCATGTGTGTGTTTTCTACCAAGGACATATATATCCAGCACCGGCAGGTTAGGTTTTAAAGTTTATTTCCAAGCAGTCACTTGAGACTCAAAGTATTGTTCTCCATAACTCGATTTCTTAGCTGGCAAACTACAAGTACATTTAACCCATAATCCACTAAAGAAGTAGATTTTATCCAATGAAATAAGGGAGCATGGGAACAAATAGGACAATTAGTAAGAATTTTGCTTTCTGGTTTATGCTTTTAAAAGTGAGGAACATACTGGATGCCTCATACTTGAAAACCCATGAGTAACATTTATTAGCATTCCCTATTTGCAATACTAGAGATAAAAGCGAAGGAAATTCATTACATGTTCAAGAAACGTAATACTCCAATTTCATAACTTCAACTCTTCCCACAGTAACCTTTTGTCAGATCAGAGCAAGAGGTCACGATAGTCAGGAAGACCCTCCAAAGCCTCCATGAATTTACTTATTCCTCCAATATAACTTTTCAAGTGCCAACTAAGCATCAAGCATCAAGTTGACGGTTTCCTCACAATAGCCTTGTGTTACCCCCATTTTACAGATGTGGAAAGTGAGACTCGGCATTTTAGTAGCATAGCTGACTTTCTGTGTGAGTCTGAGGTTACGTTCCACCTCACTTAACCCTCATGACCATCTTAGAGGGCCATTACTTCTATTACTCTTATTATACTAAAGAACAAAGAGTGGCAGAATCCACGAAACTGGCCAGAATTCACACAGCACTTTCAGTAATACAGCCCAGAATCACTCCTCAATTTTTTTGATGCCTCATCCCAAGCTCATAACCTCTGTTTAGATGATTTGTCCGTCATGGAAAAAGACTAAGAAGTGAAGTTGGGGTTTGAAACTGCAGGTCTTACTCCAAAGCCTAAATGATCGATTTAGTGAAGAAGATCTGTAACCCGATGATGATGATGCAATAGGAAAGGTGCCATAATTAAGGCAGGGTAGGCTTAGTGAAACAAGCTTATGGAGCTGAGCTTTCAAGATGAAAATAAGTTAAACAGCAGACAAGTAAAGGGGATGACATTTCAGCAGAGGAAAGATAGGTCCCAGCAGCACAGGCACGTGAAAGCTGCCCATGTCTTCAGGAAACTACAAGACGGCAACATAACACCAACATCAAATCCACACTTGGAAACCATGCAAAGTTAGACTGGAAATCTCAGGGCGGATCAGTTGGTCCTCTTCTTTTGCCGTAAAATGAATAGCCAGGTTCACCGGTAAGAGCCAGCGGTTCCCCACCTTCATTTTAGAGCGCGTTCTGGCGGGAGGAGAAGTCACAACTGTGCAAGGGGAGCCTGCCTCAGCTTTGGTCTGCCGGCATGGTCATGTGTAAGCACTAGATCCTGAACCTGAAGAGCACCTACGAGGCAAAATTAACTTTCTCAGAAATGTGCTAGATTTTCAAAGACAGACTTGATTGGCTCACATGAAAATTGTCAATTTAGCAAGAACACATTTATGGAGAGAAAACCTAGTTCTGCTCACTGACGGATGTGTGAGATGAGACGCTGGCAGTGGAATTGTGTATTTATGATAATTTTGCTATTGCAGGGCCACGGAGGCCATCTACCAGGGAATTGCAGTAATTAGATGAGGAAAGTGATTGTTCCATAAAACTCAGCTAAAATGTTACAGTGGAGCAGAGAGAAATGAAGAATAAAGAGTATTTCCCAAATCAGAAAAGATTGTTTTATTGTCTATTTTACAAGCATAGTTAGGATGTTAAATTGGAAACAAATCTAGCTGGAAAGCAGTAACATTCAGGATTTGGCCATCAAATTAATTCTGTCGTAATGAAATGTGAAATTTGACTGAAATGAAGAGGAATTGGATTTAGGCTGCCTGTGCTGGTGGCTTTCAATTATAACATAACATAATCCACAGCCTTTTGTTAAACATAAAAATAAATGCTGAGCAAACAGAGACAACTGCTGAACAAGATACATAAAAAGAGTTGCCAATCTAGAGATGTATAAGGCTTACCTGGGAGGTTGTCAGAAAGATGAGGGTATCAAAAGAGATCATTTCCAATATCATTTACAGCAAAGCTCTAAATGACTGTAGCCATAAATTTAGGTCCTAAGAGGGACTAACCTGTCTTAGAATGCAATAAAGGATTAAAGTTGGCAAATAGTTTACTTTTTTTAATTTTTTCTAAATTTTTGTATTGTGTTATGTTAGTCACCACACAGTAAATCATTAGCTTTTGATGTAGTGTTCCATGATTCATTGTTTGTGTATAACACCCAGTGCTCCATGCAATCCATGCTGTCCTTAATACCCATCACCAGGCTCACTCATCCCACACCCTGCTCCCTTCTAAAACCCTCTGTTTCCTGGAGTCCACAGTCTGTCATGGTTTGTCTCCCACTCCTATTTCTCCCCCTTCATTTTCCTCTTTCTTCTCATAATGTCCTCCATGCTATTCCTTATGTTCCACAAATAAGTGAAATCATATAACTGACTTTCTCTGTCTGATTTATTTCATTCAGCATAATCTCCTCCAGTCCCATCCATATTGATGCAAAAGTGGGGTATTCATCCTTTCTGATGGCTGAGTGATATTCCATTGTGTATATGGACCACATCTTCTTGCTGAAGGGCATCTCGGCTCTTTCCACATTTTGGCTATTGTGGACATTGCTGCTATGAACATGGGGGTGCATATGGCCTTTCTTTTTACTACATCTGTATCTTTGGGGTAAATACCCAGTAGTGCAATTGCTAGGTCATAGGGCACTTCTATTTTTAATTTTTTGAGGAACCTCCACATTGTTTTCCAAAGTGGCTACACCAACTTGCATTTCCACCAACAGTGTAGGAGTGTTCCCCTTTCTCCACAATTTCTCTAACATTTGCTGTTTGTTGCCTTGTTGATTTTTGCCGTTCTAACTGGTGTAAGTCATTATCTCAATGTGGTTTTGATTTGAATTTCCCTGATGGATAATAATGATGCACACTTTTTCATGTGTCTGTTACTCATCTGTATGTCTTCTTTGGAGAAGTGTCTGCTCATGTCGTCTGTCCATTTTTTGATGTGATTATGTGCTTCTTTATAGATCTTAGATATCAGCCCTTTGTCTATAGTGTCATTTGAATATATCTTAAATTAAACAGGTTCTAGATTATTCCTGTCATAATTTTCTGCTTGCTCTCCTGATTTTAGCTACACATTAAGATGGAAAAGAAAGGGGTGCCTGGGTGGCTCAGTGGGCTAAAGCCTCTGCCTTCGGCTCGGGTCATGATCCCAGGGTCCTGGGATCGAGCCCCACATCAGGCTCTCTGCTCAGCAGGGAACCTGCTTCCTACTCTCTCTCTCTCTGCCTCTCTGCCTACTTGTGATCTCTGTCAAATAAATAAATAAAATCTTTTAAAAAAAAGATGGAAAAGAAACAAGTGAAATTATAGAGCAAGTGGGGTAGCCTATGTAACAGTAGTTCTGTTGGAAAAGCTAGGATGTCTAGGCTACTCATTTCATGTTTTAGACCTAGAACATAGCAGAGGAAACCTACTCCTGTAAGTCTTCCCTCCACCCCTTTTCATCTCCTCTCCTTGAGAGGATGACTTCCCTGTATAAGAGTCAGGGATCGAGGCAGACTGTCAGACCTCATCCAAGGTTCGCTTTTCAAAACCAGGGTGAGGGGAAAAGGAAGCATCATTTGTGCCCTGTTACAGCTTTTTATATTGTTAGCATATCAAAATGACAATACCTGGGTAAGCTGGGTTAAATAAAATATATTATTTTTTTAAGATTTTATTTATTTATTTGACAGAGTGAGACACAGTGAGAGAGGGAACACAGGCAGAGGGAACAGCAGATGGAGAAGCAGGCTCCTGGCTGAGCAGGGAACCTGATGTGAGGCTCAATCCCAGGACCCTGGGATCATGACCTGAGCTGAAGGCAGACGCTTAACTACTCAGCCGCCCAGGTGCCCATAAATAAAATATATTATTAAAATAATTGTTGCTTGTTTCTTTTTTTAATAATATAGTTACTAGTTATCCTTAAATTACTCACGTGCGTTGCAGTATATTTCTATTGAACAATACTGATCTCAACAACTGGCCCATGATTTTGGACATCACTAACTGAGGAGCAATAAATGGTAAGTATGCACATGCCTTAGCAAGACATCATCTCTGTAAGTTAGGAGAACCTACAAAGCTTTGAGAGCCTACTACACTGGTGAAATTCTTTTTTTTTTTTAAGATTTTATTTATTTATTCAGCAGACAGAGATCACAAGTAGGCAGAGAGGCAGGCAGAGAGAGAGGGAGAAGCAGGCTCCCCGCTGAGCAGAGAGCCCGATGCGGGGCTCGATCCCAGGACCCCAAGATCATGACCTTAGCTGAAGGCAGAGGCTCAACCCACTGAGCCACCCAGGCACCCCTTACACTGGTGAAATTCCTGGGAGTCCTGAGTTCTGGAACATTCCGGACATCCTCTCCAGAGTAAAGTTACAACACTGTACCTTGAACCACCTATCACTAAGAGAAAAGCACAACATTTGGCAGACCTCTTCAGTTTTTATAGATAGTCCGCACTTGGGAATAGGATTCTAATGAGTTTACTGGTGACATCAAAGGATATTGATTTTGAGAGAGTGACAGAACAGAAGACAGCTAGCTCTCTGTTAGGGCTAGCCTGCTGTAAAGAAGACTGATAGCTCAATCCATACAACCTGATGGAGTCCATGTGGTACAGTTAGTTTGTACTAATCACCTTCCTCTTAACATTTTCCCAGAAATGTGACCAATCAGAATGCTAGGAATGACTTGAATTGAATATGAAAAGCAAGTGGATTTGACTGATTTAAAAGTGTGCTGTCACAGATGCTTTTGTCCAGATACCCTTCACTGGGCCTGTGTATCGGCTCCCTGGATGCTCTGGATGTTAGCTTTCAAAAAATGTGCCCTACTCCAGAGTTACCCTTGGACAAGTGGTAACTTCTGTTTTCAGGACACTACGCATCTTACAGGGGCCAGCCAGCTGCCAGTAACTGATTAATAAGGGGGCAAAAATGCTGACACCCTTTGCCTCAAGTGAGACTAAGTCTGTGGTACAATGAATGGTCCAGATCTCCCTGTGGACAAGGTTTAAATTATTCCCAGCCAAGTCCACATCCTTGCTTAGCTTTCCCTGCCACACACTGCATTCCTCACCTTCCATATCCTTCTCCCCTTACTTCTCTTCTCCTGAGAACACTCTTTTAATTAATTCCTTTAATAACAATTGTCATCTTAGGCTCTCCTTTCTGGGAGCTGAATAACTTTCTGAAGTTTCACAATTGAAATACTCTCTCTGTTCCTCAGTTTATGCATCTATTAATGAGATGAGAGACGGAAAGCATCCTACAGTCTGGTAAGTATAACCAGGGGCTCTTATTTTTTATGGACCTGGTTTATCCTAACAGGCAACCCACCTAGACCAGCCCAAGTGCTCCCTAGGGGTCAGGGAGGTCTAGAATGGATGGTAAACAAGGAATATGATATCAATCCATATTAAGTTATTCTTATTTTCATTATTATTTTAGGTTAATAGATGTTATAAAGGGGGCACTGGTCGTAGTTGTGAAGACATTTCAGGGAAGGTCATTAGAGCTAAGTTATAGATAAGTATTTGTTAGCTAGGAAGAAAGGTCAAAGGAGGAAGATAGTACAGGCAATGGGAATAGAACAATCAGAGAGGCCACAAAAATAGGGGTGTGTATGATCCCACATCTTATAGTAGCTTGTGGCACAACTTATATTTTTGCCATGCAAAATGGTATCTAGATCTAGATTATTATAGCATAGAAACGTCTTAATCAGGAGAAATGGGATTTATGCTTCCCCTTACTTTCATCAGAATAGAGACTAAGTCCTCCTTCATCTCTCCTATTTCTTTATTGCTCAGTAGGTATTAATCACTTCTAGGCTATTCTAACTGTTCTACATACTGTTGGAGTTCCTCATGTGATTTTATATTAGGTAATGGTTAAAAACACTATGTAAGCTCTAAAATTTTAAAATTTGTAACTCCTTTCCTAATTTCAAATCTAGAGATCCAACCTCCTACTTGAAATCTCTACTTGAATGTCTAATAAGTGTCCTTTTGTTAAATGGATAAACACCTTCCAGATGAGTTGCTGAAGGTTCTGGAGCTAGTACATACTAAGTATTCAACAAAGTCAAACAAAAAACAATGCAGTGTGGTTCTAGAAATATAAGCCTATCGTCATTAGGAATGAAGAATAAGCAGAACCAAAATATAATAGTGTATGACTTAGAGGGAATTTTAATTTATGAATCTGTTCCTAGTTTAGGAACACTTTTGTATATAGTTTAAACAACTGGAGAAAGGCCTTATGTGTATGTGTGTGTTCAGGAGAGTTGGCATCAGTGGAAAGACAGGAGACGGAACTAATATATGGAGTTGGCAGGTAGATGGTGCATTTCAATCTAATATAAAGTCTATTTCCCTGGAATTAGAAATATTAAAAATGAAATGAAATATTTGATATAGCACAGTTTCCTCTCTCTTAAAATATTTACTTCACTTCCAAGAAGATGAAATAGATACAGCTTTATTTCTCCTGCTTCATATAACTACATATAACTAAAAACATGGAAATTATTATAAGCAAACATAAAACTCTGAAATGTGGAAAGAAAAAGACCAGCTAGGGGCCTAAGAACTCAAGAAACTACATGGTGGTGAGTTCCCTGAGTTCTGTTTTTGCCTTACATATCCCAGCACTTGGGAGCTTAGGAAGTCAGCCATCAGGAGGCATCAATGGGTGCAGATGAAGGTTAAAAAAAAAATCCCCCATCAAAATGGCAGACTTAAACTCTAATATATCACTAATGACATTAAATGTAAACGGTCTAAGTTTATCAACAAGATGACAGAAATTGCTGGAGTGGTTTGTTGTTTTTTTGTTTGTTTTGTTGTTTTTTGTTTGTTTTTTTTTAATCATGAGCCAACTATATACTGTCTACAAAAAAATTCACTTCAAATATACAGGCATGCTGAAAGTTAAAAAATAGAAAAGGATACATCATGCAAACATTTGTCAATTGGAAAGCTGGCTATGTAAGTGTCAGGTAAAACAGACTTCAAAGAAAATTACTAGAAACCAAAAAAAAAAAAAAAAAAGGATATTATAAAGGATAAAATGGTCAATCCACCAAAAAGACAGTAATCCTAAATTTGTATGCACCAGGAAAAGAGCTAAAAATAGGTAAACCAAAAACTGATGAAACTGAATGGAGGAAGAAACAAATCCAAGATTATAGTTAGAACTTCAATGCCCTTCTCTCAACAATTCACAGAAAAACCAAACCAAAACACCAATTCCAACAACACCATCTACCAAGGACCCAATTGAGACATACAGCACAGTCTACCTAACAACTACAAAACAGACTCCTTTTGAAGCCCACAGGGAACATAAACCATAGATCATATCCTGGACCACAAAACAAGCCTTTATAAATTTAAAACAACTGAAAATCATACAGTGTGTTCTTTGACAGTATTGGAATCAAACTAGGAATCAGTAACAGAAAGACAAGAGGAAAACTTCCAAATAGTTGGAAACCAAATACACTTCTAAATATTCCATGGGTCAAAGAGGAAGTCTCAAGGGAAATTCAGAAACACACCAAACTGAATAAAAATGAAAATACAACATATCAAAAGTTGTACATATTTTTCCCTATAGTATTTTGTAAGATTTTTACTTCCAGGGATGAAAGAGCAATAAAAACTGTCTTATTTACACTTACTTGGCTGAAAAAGAAGCCAATTGTGTATCTCAAAGCTTCCAGAATAGACATTAAGAAACATCAGACCTGCCAGCCACCCTGTGTACTAATTGTAGGAAAAGTTAGTCCTCATGAAATTACAAGTTCAAATAAGAATAATGGAAATCTTTGAACAAATGAGGAGTACATACTACAAGAGAATGGCTCCTCTAGTCAGAATTTACCTGGATCTCTTCCATTTGATGGTAGCTTAGAAAAAACTGGAGGTGGAAGAAATTAAATCAACAGGTGTTTTTAAAATATCCACCTATTGTTAGGCACTGTAGAAGAATGAAAAGTGTTGCCCAAAAAGAAAGAATATTAAGAACTAGCAGTCTGTCTATTATGTGGCAAGCAGGTGGTGGGTGATTTACAAATATTACTATCTCTAAGCCACACTACTCTAAGTATTATTATCAACCCCATAAGATAACATAGGTTCTATTTGGAGAAACTGGTCACTAAATTTAATTCTATAGATATGTATTGGGTATTGATCATGTGTCAGCATCCTGATTAGTCACTTTGTACAAATTTTTTCATCTGATTTTTATTGTTATCCTTTGTAGTAACCTTGCTGACTTTATGAATGAGAAAACAAGCTCTGAATGTTTAATTAAGTAATTTTTCCAAGATTTTACAAACTTCAGGGAGCAAATCCTAAATCTGAGCCCTGCTATTTTTGCCTCATCCTTTAGACCTACAAACTAGCACACTAGTAGGTCAATAATATGTAGAATAAGCCAACAGAGCCATGAAGGATAGTTAGTATACAGGTAAATCGAAAAAAATCAGGAAGGCATACCTCATTGTAGGACCAATGAGTGCAGAGATAGGAAATGGAATAGGACAATCCTTACGCTATGTGGCTTAAGGAGAGCACTCATATACAGATGGAGATTAGCAGTCAAGGGCGAGTGAGTCACTGGTTTCTGTAGTCCAAATAAAGCACAGTTCTAATTTCTTGAGTGGCAAACAACTCAGAGAGGACTCACTGCACTCCCCCCAAATCTACCTTTCTCAGTGTTCTCTATTTTATTAAGTGTCCCCACCATTTACCCAGTTGCCAGAAACCAGGAGCTAACCTTGACAATTTTTCCTCCTACAATTCCAACACTCAATTAAATTCTGATTTACCAGAATTTTTTTTTATTTTATTTATTTTCAGCATAACAGAATTCATAGTTTTACACCATACCCAGTGCTCCATGCAATGCGTGCCCTCCATAATACCCACCACCTGGCTCCCCCAACCTCCCACCCCCTGCCCCTTCAAAACCCTCAGGTTGTTTTTCAGAGTCCATAGTCTCTCATGGTTCATCTCCCCTCCAATTTCCCTCAACTCCCTTCTCCTCTCCATCTCCCCATGTCCTCCGTGTTATTTGTTATGCTCTGCAAATAAGTGAAACCATATGATAATTGACTCTCTCTGCTTGACTTATTTCACTCAACATAATCTCTTCCAGTCGCGTCCATGTTGCTACAAAAGTTGGGTATTCATCCTTTCTGATAGAGGCATAATACTCCATAGTGTATATGGACCACATCTTCCTTATCCATTCGTCCGTTGAAGGGCATCTTGGTTCTTTCCACAGTTTGGCGACCGTGGCCATTGCTGCTATGAACATTGAGGTACAGATGGCCCTTCTTTTCACCACATCTGTATCTTTGGGGTAAATACCCAGTAGTGCAATTGCAGGGTCATGGGGAAGCTCTATTTTTAATTTCTTGAGGAATCTCCACACTGTTCTCCAGAGTGGCTGCACCAACTTGGATTCCCACCAACAGTGTAAGAGGGTTCCCTTTTCTCCACATCCTCTCCAACACACGTTGTTTCCTGTCTTGCTAATTTTTACCAGAATTTAATAGGTTTACCTCCAAAATAATATTCAATTCCATTTCCTTATCTCCATGCCCACTGCCCACTCTCTCTCCTCCTGGTCTGTGAGTAAATGGTGTATTTTTTTTAAGATTTTTTTTATTTATTTGACAGAGATCACAAGTAGGCAGAGGCAGGCAGAGAGAGAGACAGAGGGAGGCAGGCTCCCTGCTGAGCAGAGAGCACAATGCCAGGCTGGATCCTAGGACCCTGGGATCATGACCTGAGCCAAAGGCAGAGGTTTTAACCCATTGAGCCACCCAGGCACCCCATAAATGGTGTATTTTCTATTTACCTCTAACACAAGTTTGGCACAGAGCAGGCAGGTGGTCCACCACTCTGGGTCACTTTAAAATATTCTCTTGATTCTCCCTGTTGTGAAGATTCTTAGAATCAATATTCTCACTGTTGTGAAGATTACTGCCCCCCCCCTTAGTATGTAAGGAAACTAAGGCTTAGGGGTTAAATGATTTGTCCAGCTGGTACAGGTGGGGTTTGAATTGAGATAGGCTTCCTCTGGAACCCATGCTCTGAGCCTCAAACTCTATTCCCTTCCTCCTGCACCTATCAGGCTCCTCTACAACATCATTACCTTCCCAGAGTACACAGAGGGGTTTCCCTAAACCTAAAACTCTCCGACTCTTTTCCTTAGGATTTTGGTCCTGCATTAGAGATTGCCTCAGATAAGAACAAAAAGAATTCTGGCTTTGAGAGGCACCATTCATCCTGTTACCTAATGAAGAAGCATCCCAGTAGATTCCCCTGCCTTGCTCCTCTTCTCTGTGACTGTGACGGTGATTAATTCATACCCACTGCCTACTCCAACCCTGGCTAGCTCAGAAAGGCAATCTTTCCTTTCTTCTTCATGTTTATTAGATATCAGAGATTAGATTTGCAGCAATGAACTTTTCTGTTGTTAAAGTAAATTATCCAACTCCATTCTTCTTGGTATGTTTAAAGTATCTGATAGAATGGCACCCCATAATCCATATATCTTAACTATGTATTTCATTATCTGAGTACACAATTATTTATACATCTGGTTACTGATGCGACAATTATATAACCTTACACATTTTTATTGGTTACCCCAAACTAAAATTACAAAACTGGAGACCGAAGCTGATGTCTCAACATGCTTTTTCCAGATGATAATATTCCCTTAACTATAAAATGGCTTGTGAGAAGAAGGGTTTATTTAGACCACAATGATGTCACATAAATCACACTGGGAAATTTAAGGTTCATAGAGTCATCCTACCATTTCTCGCCCCCAGCCAGATACCAAGTGTCCTCAGATGCTTTTATTATTAAAGTCTTTTTCTTTTGAAAATTGTAATTCTGAAAGGCTTACAGTATTTTTTTATGGCCTAGCAGTTCCACTCAATGACATAACATCATGGCTTAATATTTAGCATAGAATATGGAAAAATGCCAAAGGGGATAATTAAGCTCACCAAATGGGACATTGGATTCCTTCATGAGCCAGTGATAAAATGAAGACTATATTATTAAACTTCCATAACAAAAGTTCCAGTCTCTAACTACTGGAACGTGTTGGCTCTTCTTGGTCATTTTTTATTCTTCAAAGGAAAACAGCCAGAAAGTTGATATAATACAGAAAACACCTTTAATAATGGACGTAGAGTAACAGTCCTCACTCCTGTTTGTATCTTGCCTCATCAATCACGCAATCTCATAACACAATTAATGAGCATCAAGAGTATTTATACACAATTAATATTCTAAAGCCTATTACATCACCATGAATTTTTTCACTCATCATGGAATATAATCTCCAAAGGCTTTTATCTCAATGAAATTATTTTCTATTTGGGATTATTTTAATCGCCTAAATAAGGTCATTTACTTTTATTTCTGTCAGGGAGACCATCCAAAGTTTGATCAGGAATAATTTAAATTCCTTTCTCAATCCCATTTCAAATATCTGCTTCTGAAGGTATCTTAATGCAAATTTACAGTTAGCATTTGATAAGACAGTTTTCACCTCTTCTACATCCACAATAATGTTGTCCATTTTCAATGTGCCAAACCTGAAAGTGGGCACATCATACCTTCCTTTTTATTTTATTTTCCCCTTATTTTTAACACTAACTTTTCCTCTGCATTTCCTACTTGCTCCACTGGGATCTCTCAAACACAATTTACAGTTGCCGCAAACCCACAGCATTGCCTTTCAATTACTATATGTTACTGCTTTGGGATTCACAACTTATACTTCTCCCTTAAAAATTTTAAAAATATCTTATGAGATGTGATGTGTTTCCATAGAGACTCAGTTGTATAAATCATTTTGTATATATCTCAGGCCATTATGGAACTCTTTGGAAAGAGGCTATAATTTTACTAGACTCTAGTGTTTTTGTATATGAGGTTTATGAAAAGGTAGAAATTGACAGTAATAATATAAGCTTCCAGAGATATCTAGAGACTGTGTGGAGAAGGTTGACATAAACTTTGAGGTCCTAGAAACTCTGTCATATGAAGAAACAGTTTGCATACAACGCAGAAAATAGGACAGTCTCACGCCAAATAATTTGAGGACAATAACTGTATTAGTCTTCTTAGGTATCATATATTCTCAGTGCCTCATATATTGATCCATTCAGCAAATTTTTTTGCAAATATTCATTTGCAAATATTTCATTTAGTAAATATTTAGCAAATATTTTCTGATCAGTTACAAGTCCCAGTGATGACAAAGACCAAATATCTCATTTCCAGAGGCTTGAGGAAAGCGATCTGTGAGCCTGTCACTCAACCTCCATCAGGTTGGTCCAATAAACTTTTTTTCTCCAGTTTAAATTTTCATCAGGCTGGCATTCTTTCCCAACTCTAAATCATTACCTGATTTTATTTTATTTTATTTTATTTTTTTTACTACCTGATTTTTATATGAAAGCTAAACTTTAGGGAGGCTGATCACTTTTAGACCTAGTCTGAGACTTCCTAGAATGTTTGTCTCTCAGTAAGAAATACTACTGAGAAAACTGAGAATGTAAGGAAAGACCACTGGCTCTCTTCTGGGAAAACCCTAATAGACAATCCCCTCCAATGGATTAGCTCAAGAAAGAGATTTTTTTTTTTTTAAACACTGCCATATGTCTACCACCTTTTGGGTCTTAAGGGGAATCCAAGAGAGGTGCTTCATTCAGAAGCTTTATCCTCCTGAGGAAATATATAAATAATTTGAGGAATGGTGACAATGAGGCAATCAAGAATTTACCTGATTCTGTCTTCTCTAAAGGCTACGTAAGTTCACCTTGAAGAGGTTATATTTAAGCTACATTTTAAGAGTGGGTAAAATTTGGGAAGTTGGAAGATCTGGAGTTGCTGGAGGGAGAAATGGTTTTGGTTTTAAGACACTGGAGTGTATTAGATGATTTAGCTGAAGTTGGATCCAAGTTTCACAGTTTGAATTTTAGGAAGGTCAGATTCAGTGTATGGGCAAATTCTTCATTCTCCTTTTTGGAAAAGTTCAAGATCTTTTCTGGATGAGTCATTTTCTCCTCTAACTTTGCCATAGCTCTGTCAGTAAGATCTTTCCTGGCCGTGACCTCCAAGGAAGAAGACCTAGACGATGAATGGGAAATAGCTTCCAGGTCCAGCATCCCAACCTTAGCTCTGTATGTCTGAGTTTCAACAACATTCTAAACCCAACATTTCAAGTACAAATTCTTACTCTGTGCTTAGCATCATACTAGGAAATGGCCAAATATGTAAGTGGGGTTGACAGTTCCTTCCAGTTTACTTCTGAGCAGAGGAGATATTTATAAAAACACACATAAATCACATCCTAGGGTGATACAGACAGACAGACAGACGTTCCAAGATTCTAGAGATTCTGAGTTCAGTAATGGACAATCAACAGAAAAGCATAAGAAGCCAGATCTGTTCAGTTAAGGCATAAATCAGGATGATTATTTATATGTAACAAGATTTCTCCCTTAAAAGAAATAGGCTGGATGATAAAGCTATGAGTGTGGAGAGTCATAAAGTATCACAGGGATTTTTTCCCCCCTCACATTCTTACATTAATGTCGCTGACATCCCTTCACAGAGCACAGATTTCAACATCTATGCAAAAAAAGTCACAGCCATGTGTCTAATTGAATCTTCAATAATCAAGTCAATTTGTGAGTTATCTTCCAATTGCCTTTCAGTTTGTACCCCAAGTCTTGTCTGAAGGTGATAATGGTGGAAACTGCTATTGCAGAAGGCAGGCAGTTGTCAAAGTGTAAAAGCCCTTCATTCCTGACATAGTTTAGCACAAGGCAAAAATGAGTTTGCCCTTTAAATGCTGTGACCATTTTCCTCTCAAGTTGCTCTTTTATTATACAAATGAATCACTCTCCAGTGATTGTGCTAAAATGAGCAAAGCAGAAAACCTCCAGCTCCCAATTTCTACAGAGATGTGAAGTCCTCCTGGGGACTGCTGACTTGACTCCCGGCAGAGAAATAAGAGCGTCCAAGTGTCAATACAAAGAGAACTGTTTCTCAACTCAATTTGAGGACAGGAATGGCTCTGGACCCTTCCGAAGTCTGAGGGGAGATTTTTGAACACCCCACTGAATGCTTTAGAATTTTACATTACTCATCATAATGACCCAGAGCCTTCCTGAGACATCTTTATCCTATTCCAGCCTTCAGGAAAGAGCTGTTTAGCTCAAGGGTAAACCTGATGGCTTGTGTTTGTTTATATACACGGACTCAGAAAAAGGATGAGGGTTAGGCCTCATCCCTGGTATGACTCAGTGGTGTCAATTAATGGCTGTCTGTTCGGTATTTAATTGGCTTTCTCCGTCTTGGAAGTGGGATAGATAGTCATGGTCATTGTACTCAGGTCATCCTGTGTGAGAGATTCTGTAACTGAACCTGCCCAATATAAAGGCAGCGTAGCATAAAGGATAGGAATTGCCCATGTTCTTACAACTCTCTACATAATTTCCCTAAAGCCTCTCTTTCCTCACTTATAAATAATGATACTCATCTTTATGTACCAGGGTTGTTGCAGATTACATTAGATAAAGTAAAATAAAGCACTTAGCATGGCACCTTGATGCATTGTAGGTGTCAGAGTATAATTATAATTACTCCCTTTCTTCATTATTAACATCTTTAAAATTTTACAGTTCAGTTTTTCAATGCAAATAAACTATTGTAGCTCTCCTCCTCATCATTGTTGCCATTATCATCATCACCTAAATTTACATTTTCAAAGCATTTTACATTTATTATCTCATCAAATACTTACTGCTTGAATACCTCCAATAATAAGAACAACTAGGACAGTCTCATTCATAGATCAACAACTTAGGCTACAAGATAGTTCTCCCTTGTACTGAACAGATACCTGACATCTTGTAAGTTTCACTCCTTAGTCCTTGGTCTCTCTGAACTCGCACATTAAACTCTGAGCTCTCTTCTATGTAAGGGTCCTTTTGAAATGTGAAGGTGGCTGTTGCTGCTATACCCTTCAAGTCTTCTCTAAGAGTTATAGGGAATCATTGAAACTCTCCTATGGCCTTTGTTTACACATGCAGACTCTCAGGCACTGTCCCTAAGACTCAGCTATCTGAAATTTTTTGCACACACTTCCAGAAGCCTGACACACATGGTCTAAAGATCCTACAATGGATGGACTAGTTTGTTGGTTCCCTTCAATTTCCTTCTGCAGGTTGACTCCCCCCACTTTCTCCACCCTGTTCTGTGTTCTTCGAGGCTAATATGGACTACATCGATGACTCTTTGACTCTCTTGGGGATTCATAGGACAGGAAACACAAGCAAGACATCACAGACTCCTATGGGATCACTCCAGGCTGAACCAAAGCATAGACCATGAAAGAGGGCCCAGCTTGCTCTCTCAGATTTACAGTAATTACTTCTTCCTGCTCTACCTTCAGACCTCCAAATGGAAAAGACTGCTTACTTTACTATTCCCAGGAAGATGTCCTCTACCTGGTGATTTCTGCACATCTTGCCCCTTCTTTGTAAGTGGTGACTCTATTCAACCCTCCTCAAAAGTAAGCA
Organism: Mellivora capensis; assembly: GCA_004024625.1. Lineage (NCBI taxonomy): Eukaryota > Metazoa > Chordata > Mammalia > Carnivora > Mustelidae > Mellivora > Mellivora capensis. The sequence continues at coordinate 40,611 of PISX010012462.1, read as the reverse complement.
GTTAGACTGTGCTATCTCCCTCCTCCAAGGTTCCTGGATGATACCATGGTTTAGAGGACGCTGGTTCAAATCCCCTCTTGTCCACTCGTTTAGTAGGTATAGCCCTAGGGAATTTAAGAGCCTCAGTTTTCTCACTTTCAGATGGGTTAATAAGAATACCCACCTCCTGGAGGCATGACAAGAATTGAATATACATATATGTGATCCACATAATGAAGACCCTGGCACACAGTAAATATTTGATGAAACTTAGCTATAACTGATGTCATTCTTTTCCAGTACAAATTAGAAAAAAAAAAAACTATTCAGACTCTAAATCCAGTGAGACAACGAGAGGATTTGTTTACAAAATGTAAAAAAAAAAACCATAGTATATCAAAGGAAGAGAAAAAGATCTAATTATAAGGTAATTATTTTAAAGGTGATTTCAATCCGAGAAATTAGACAAACATATTTCTCATTTTTAGTTGAAGAAATTTTTAAAGCTACAGAAATCTTTTCAAAGTAAATATCTGATGAGAATTAGGAACACATTTCATTAAGGGGAGTTAGGATTCTAAATGAGAAATATAACAAGCTTTAGCTGATGTTTTAAAAAGTCCATTAAGATAAGAAGATCCCCAATACTAGTCATATTCATTGATTTAGTTTGATGAAAGTCAAAGATAAAAATGTGGGAAAAAATAAGGATTAAACCAAATCCCATATAATCTTTTCAGTAGGATTACTTACGTCTGAGAGTTTTTTCTCATCTTAAGATAGCACCTTGAAAATTCTGGGCTTACTGGGAACAAGAAGATAACATGAATCCTTTCAAATTTATTTAATTTTTTAAAATAACCCACATTGGCTACATGGGAAAAAGGCTTAGTCTGAGAATAATAAACCCTGGGGCAACACTAGGATCCATGTTCATTATAGTCTTGGCAAACACCATATCATTACTTCAGGTTCAAAGCGAAATCAATAGCAAATCATTTGACTTTGTAATAGCAGAGATACAAGACACCACCAACTTCATCAAAGAAGGCTATCCAGAAGGAGGTCGCTACATGCACCACTAAAAACTGAACAATTTCAGCATTAGGTGCAATAATTGCCCCAAATCTAGCTTTTATATTTGTGTATTATTTAGGCAGCTAAATACTGGATATAAATCTTTATACCTATTAATATCCCCCCAAACAAGAGCATGTATGTATTTCTCTCAACTAAAAAAAAAAAAGGTATTTCTAGGTGGAGGAATCTCATACATGTGAGTAGAGATGGGTCCCAGTTTCTCGTGGCTTTAGCAAATTATTGGCAACGTGTCTTATGCCTCCTATTTTCATATGTAGTTCAAACTATTAAGTATTTAGTTCACTCATGTGATTCAGTGCTCTTTCTAATGATAGCTGGAAAGAAGAGAAAGGGAAAGGTGTCGGCTGTAAATGATATCTGCCATTAATAGTCTTGTTTATATTTACAAGTGGGCAAATCAGTAACACTACAAAAAAAGACATGGGCTCTGGAGGGCAACAATAGATACTTAGCTTCTCCTTGGCTGACATATTTCCATAGAATCTTCTCGGGTGGGAACAAGATGGATGAAGACAGAGTGGACCTCCCATCCTAGGCATTAAGACTAGGGAAGGGGATGTGGGTAGATTTGTGTGGTGGAAGTCACTAGAAAGGTTATGTATTGCAGAAAAGGTTATGTATTGCAGATAAATTATATGAACTTCAAAGAACTTGAGGAAACATGTAATTGAACCCTCTTTAAGATGAGGATAACCAAGGTCTGAGGAAGTCCATGACCTACTAAAAGGTTTATATTCACTAAAAAAAAAATTAAAGCATTTGATTAGTCTAATTCACTTATTTCTCTTTATTCTAACTGTTCTCTTCCTCTCTGATTAAATTTTTCCTTCTCATGTGCTAAGGGAATTTGATCTCTATGAGGTCTTAGAATATATTGATTATCCTATCTGGCAGAGAAGATGAATAATTTTACATTGCTCTTAAAAAATAACAAAACAAAATGCTGGATTAATAATTCACACCACAAAAAAATCATAAAATTAAGTAATGGAAATCCACAGTAGTTTAGATAGCAAATTTTTACTTATTGGCATAAGGGGTGAGGAGGTGATTCTACCCCTTTGTTAGTCTGTTAGCCAACACACAGATTTTGAATACTCACTTTTCATTTAACCCTGCAATTATCAAACATGGTTGAAACTGCTGTCCTTGGGTCTAAAATAAAAAAACAAGAGTTCTATTCAAAAAGATCCCTGTCTGTGAGGCTTCTTGATAAGATCTGATAATATTTTCATTTTGGAGATGAAAAAGCAGAGGCAGGAGCTAGATGCCACTTCATAGGGAAAAGTGATTTTTCTGTTTATTTATATCTGGGAGACAGAAACTCTTTATCACTAACCCAATGTTATACAAAGAATTTTCTTATAATACTTGCAAGGATTTTTAAACTCCTGGTCTTTCCTACCGTGGGAGAATCTGGCTCATTCTTGAAATACAATCAATAATAAATTTAACACTATACTTATTAAATGGCTACTCCGAGGGCCTTACATGTCTTTATGCAGCCCTTACCACAACCCTAAGAGGCAGTTAAGAGTATTACCACTGCCATTTTCAGTGTGAGGATCCTGAGGTACATGGCGCTTACACAACTCCTCAAGTTAGCCTACAAGCTCAGGAATTTGAACACAAGCATTCTCTCTCCAAAGTCTACTTACTTTGCTCTGACACCATGTTCTTCTCCATGTTCTTCTCTTTAGTCAAGTGGTTAAGAGTTTGGGCATGGAGTCAAGCACATGGGTTCAAATTCAACCATGTCCTAAAGGTATAACCTTCAGCAAGTAAACTCCACTCAGTTTACCTGATCTGAAAATACCGATTCTATATGTACCTCCCTCAATGGATGGTTAGGAGGATTAAATGGAACTGTGTTTATGAAGCCACTGGTAGGGTCTTCTTGTTGCTATGGTTAAGTTTGACACTTGATAACAGCCTAAAAGCAGACAGACTTGTAATCTCCCAATAAAGCAAAGCACAGAGCAATGAGAGCAGGGGGAAAAAGTGGCCAATTCTGACAGAAACCACCAGGAGGTACAGAAAAAGATAAAATGAAATAGGAAAGGATCACTTGCTACAGGAAGGAGGAGAATATAGAGACGAACTCTTGTCTTGCAAGAACTGGAAGAAAAATTTAAGCAAAAATATCAAGATAAAAAAAAGTTGATAAATTAGGGCCTGGTACAAACTGAATGTTTGTGTTCTCCTAAAATTCACATGTTGAAGCTCTACCCATGATGTGATGGCATTTTGGAGAAAGGGCCTTTGAGAACTAAGTGGGTTGAGATGAGGTCGTAAGGGTAGGGCTCCCATGAGGGATCACTGTCCCAAGAAGCAAGCGAGACCAGAGCTTGCTCTCTCTTTCCCTCTCTGCCATGTCAGGACACAGCCAGAAGGAACTATCTGTAAGTCAGAAAAGGGGCTCCCACCCAAACCAGACCATGCTGGCCCCCTGATCTCAGATCTCCAGCCTCCAGAACTGTGATAAAATAAATTTCAGTTTTTAAAGCCCCCAGTCTATGATGTTTTATTATTGCCACTGGAGTTGCCTAATTCGTGGTAAAGTATCAGAAAGGCCAAGTGTAAGTGTAAGTGGTAGGTAAGACTGTCTGCCAAATAAACATTCTAACACATGGCAAATGCATGCTTTAAACATTCTGCTCTTATTCTCAGTGTGTTGGTGTATTTCTCTTTCTTTTAGGAAAGGGAGTTGAGATGGGAGACTAGAATAGTTTTTTTGTTTTTGTTTTTGTTTTTGTTTTTAAAGATGCTGCATGGTATAGAGCACTGGTGAGGAATAAGGAACCTGGAACATGGTGTGGCAGAGCAATTCAAATTGGCACTCCCCTCCCCCGTTTTCATCTTTTCTGAGCCAGTCCTTTTTCATGTCCAGGATGTTGACAGCCCTAAGGAAGAAGCACTCTGAAGTCAATGGCTCTTGAGACTGAGCTTTATACAGCAATAGAGCAGTTAAGGTCCCAGCAGCAATATGACAGTGCGCTCCTACTGGTCCATGGAGAAGAGCTTAATAAAGAATGTTAGCAAATATACGGGCAGAGCTTAGGGAAAAAAACTATGAATAGCGCAAGGCACCACGGGTAGCAAAAGTGTGGGACTGTTACTACTCTAAGGCCTTAAGGTAGCTGAACAGAATCAGAGTAGGCAGCTGTCTGGAAAGTTCTCCCCGAGAGGAACTGTGTCCTTGCACAGAGCTGTGTAGCCAACCCCACGGTAGCTCAGCAAGGCCAGGGGCATAAACACCGCAACCTCATTTTTCCTCCCTGCTCTCCTTTCATGTCCTGCGCAAATATCCATTGACAGAAGACAACTGCCAACCAGAAAGCAAATCTTTGGTGCTGGCTATACACATCAGGCTTCTGGGACACAGAGCAGGGTGAGCAAGCGTTGAAAGTGGATCTGGAGGGCAAACGGAAGATATCCACAGCAGGCAGAAAGAATGGGGATAGAGCAGCATGCAGAGAGAAAACAGTGCTGGGGGTGCTTCCAGGTCTCCAGCAGTGGGTCATTGGCCCAGTGCCTCAGTGAGAAAGCGGGTTCAGGGCAGGTTAGGCCTCAGCGAGTGGGTCCTTCGGCACTAGGCTTCAGAGTCAACCAAGACTCCAGAGCGTCAGGACTTTAAGGGACATCTAGAGGTTTCCAACAATGAGAACACCATGTCTCGTATTATGGTGCAGAGAAGGTAAGTCACCTGCTCAAGATCACACAACCAACAATCTGAGCAAGTGGGCTCTGGCAGTTCTGGTTTGAATGATTTTTGTCCATTATGCCATTGTGCTTTGGGAACGTAACCCCTCTGGCCCTCACATTCGTTTTCATAAACATTTCTACAATCATGTATATAACTATATCCTGTTTGATGAGTTGAACAGACTCAGTGAAACAGTTATGTAAGCGAGAAATGCGGATTTGGCTTTCCATACTGTCAGCCGTGTCCTCCAGAAACAAAGTGGTAAGTGTGGGTAAATTACATGACATTTGCTTCCTAACAAAATTATTTATCTGGATGCTCTGAATTCTTAACTGATGCAAAAGGATTCAAAATCCTTTCTGGCAGTTAGATTAAGAGACAGATTCTCGGATTTAAAAATCTAAGGACTAAACCTTATGAGGATTAACCATAGCTTTGTCCAAATAGCACTCTAGGCTTCTGGGATAGGGATGAGAATAAAATTAAAAATTTCTACATAAGTGAATATATATATATATATTTTTTTTTTTTTCAGGAAAATGTCAGATACTTGGAAAAGGGCAAGAGAGATTACTGGGTATCCCTTCAGAGAAATGGGGTCTTTCTGGGGGAAAATCAGATTCTAAAGGATAAGCACCTCCGACTGTCTTTCAAAGGACTGATCTATACTCCTCTGTAGGGATGGAAGTTTAGTTGTAGAAAAGAGAATATTATGCAAGTGATTATTGTCCAAAGCAATAAAAATGAATGTTGTCTAGCAAATATAAATTGATTTTCCAATCTGTAGAAGACATGACTCCAAACATTACATTTTACTACCCAATAGGACTTTAGCCAGCTTTGCATCTATTATTACATTCATTTTGGCACTCTTGACTGCCTGATTATATCTGTCATTCCAATTCATGTCTGAACCCAGTTTTAGCATCTTCCCTGCTCCCCATTAATTACTGTTACATACTTCTTTGACAGGTTTTCATTTTTTGTGTAAGAGTGATGAATTAACCTTCTTATAAATTATACTTGAGAATTTTATACAATCTATTTAAAGTTGTTTAGTGATTTCTGACTAACATTCATTTTATACAACAGGTGTTTATCGAGTGCCGACTTTGTCCCAGGTCATGTGCGAGATACTGCAGATAGAAACAGTAAGGAAAGGATAAAATATCCCAGCCTTAATGAATGTCACAGTCTAGTGTAGATGACAAGCACTGGAATGAATTTTTTTAAACATACCAACAAAATTCTGGTTTATGTTATAGAGGAAATAAATGCTGACTTTTCAGAGCCAATAATAGAATTGGACATGGTAAGGCTGGTTTGCAAAGTGTTCCTACTGTTTGGAGCTGGTATCTGGAAATAAGTTACTAAGCTACTGTGAGGTCAGGATGAACATAAGGAAGTTTTTTTACATAGAGGAATCAACATGTGCAAAAACCTAGAGATGGGAAAGACAAGATACTTCAGAGCAGAAAGCCAGAAATAACTTGATTCCAGAAGAGGAAAGACTAGATAGGGTCTTGCAGTTCATGGTAAGTGTTTTTGGTCATAAAAATACAAATTTTATATATATATATATATATATATATATATATATATATACACATTTAGGCCTCTACAGTAGGTTCACATTGCTCCTAGGATTTAAAAAAAAAATCTAAAAAAAAAAAATCTAAAAAAAACCCATATCTATTTCTGGGCGCCTGGGTGGCTCAGTCGTTAGGTGTCTGCCTTCGGCTCAGTCATGATCCCAGAGTCCTGGGATCCAGGTCCACATCAGGCTCCCTGCTCAGCGGGAAGCCTGCTTCTCCCTCTCCCACTCTCCCTGTGTTCCCTCTATCACTGTCTCTCTCTCTCTCTCTCTATCAAATAAATAAATAAAATATTAAACAGATATATCTATTTCCACCAATATGGGGAGGATGGAATAGAAAGAGAGTAACACAGATGTGGAAAGTTTGCTTTTGGATGCTTTTGTTTAGGGAGAATAAGAAGTCTGATTTCACACAGGATGACTAAAAGATGCTGTGAGATTTCTAAAAGGGCATCAGTGTAGGCCACTGTATGGAATCATCTGCCAAAACGAGCTAAGGCAAGGACTGGATGTGAAGAAGAGGAAGAATCAAGTGTCGACACACCCCGCATGCCTGTCAACCTCAGTATTCGACCGATGAACTCTACAGATAGCAAATGCCTCCCATATTTGAAAGATTGGACGGACAAGAGTTGAATTTGAGATTATTTGTTGTTATGTACAGAGCAAGGCAGAGACGGTTCAGCAGCAGGGAAGACTCCTGGTAACCCCAATACTTCAAAGGGCTGGTGCATAACCAAGAAGACAGTACACCCATCACCTAAGCAATTTTAACACAGAAATTAGATGACTTAGTGCACGGTGACTTGAACTTCTCTGTGAATGCAGAATTAGCTGTAGCATCCCTCGGTCTGAGAGAATGAGAATTACTCAATCCTTGAAATTCTCACAGCTCTCAAATTTTATACCATATGAGACCTTCTCAAGTGACTTGGTCTGAGTTACATTATACAAGCTCCCCACTGGCATGTTTTTACAGGCTTTAATAATAATAACCTTGGCCTTGGCTCCTATCGACAAATACACATTCCCAAATACTGTCTACATAAAAGGCCTTTGAGTATTACATTGGCATTTGTTCGCAAAACCAATGTCAGTGACAACGCGGTCCCCTTTCAGAGGGAATCTTGAGTGAATTTTTTTTTAAATTTCTTCTTCAGATAAATGTCTGTCATTCCAAAGAATGAGAACTACTTAATCCAAATTGTTTATTTCCCTAAAAGAAGTTTAGAGAAAAAGCTAAAGTACCGTTTGTAGTTATTAGCTTGTACTAGGTGCTTTGTAAAATAATACAGTGTAATAATAATTTTTAAGTCCTATACCTAACAATAATGACAGTTCTTAGCCTGATAATATTGATTACTAGACATGTATTAAATATGCTTTGATTTCAATTCTGTGTATACTTATATATTTCCAAGTATCTATTGGTCCTGTTCACAATGTGATTTTCTCACTTATCAAGAGTTACTGCATGCCTTCCATGGGGCAGACCCTGACTTAGATACTGGGAATTAAACAAACAAACAAAAAGGAATGAGACATGGTCCTTACCTATAAACATTCTTAAATTAAAACTAGAATCCCAGGGGCACCTGGGTGGCTCAGTCGGTTAAGTATCTGCCTGCTCAATGAGGAGTATGCCTCCCCCTCTCTGTCTGCCTCTCTCCCAGTTCGTGCTCTCTCCTCCAAAATCTTAAAAAAAAAAAAAGTTTAATAAAAAAATTTAAAAATAGAAATTAAAAAACTAGATTCCCAGCTGCTGGAAATCCTTTTGGAAATAGGCAGAATAGTAATTATTATTTTGAAATAGGATTTAAGGATACTCTCTCTTCTCAGATTATGGTATGTAGAAGAAATCTCTCTGTCTTTTAAGAATTTATTAGAATTCCAGATTCCCTTCTCTCCCAAATAAGGACAATTACTGTAATGAATTATCCAAATAATTCAAACAAAGAATAAAAATAACGAAAGAAAATGGATTGCCTGTTTCATCAGTAATGCACAGGGCATATTTAAACTTTCTAAATAAAGCCTTCAGTGCCGATATTATCTGTCTCAAAGGTGGGGAAATGGAGCTTCGGAAAGGCTAAGTTGATTGCCAAAGGCCATGCAGCTCATTAAGGCAAAAGCTAGAATGTGAACATCATTTCATTTCAAAGCCCATTTTCTTTCTCCTACACCATGTGATATTATGCTGTAGGAAAAAAAATTTTTAAGGATTCCTTTGAGGAAGATAATGTAAAATCGACAAACACTTCAGTAAAACATGGCCGGACACCCTGTTTGATCTGAGGCGCCATCTTTCAGTATAGCCGTGGGGATACCGCTGGAGGCTTCAGACCTCATACCACAGCTCCTAAAACCCATCACGTTACCAGGAAGTCTGCCTGTTTTGAGAAAGCGGTTCAGAGGATTCCATGCTAAAAGGAAAACTGGCAGTCAGGGAATCCACAGACGCTGCAGCTAAAAGCAGGGTCTATAGCACTGCTGAGGAGAGGGACAGTTGTAGGAGCAGAAGGTCGCTGCCCAGATGAAACTGGTCCAGCCTTCTGTTTTCCTGCTGCCCTTCCCATGGTTTTCATCATCTTACATGACTGGTTAGCCCAGTCCGTCTTTCTGTCTATCTCCTCTTTCTCTCACCAACCCAAAGGTGTTCAGACACTCTTTACTTTTTTCCTTCTTCTTTATCTGGTCATATTATCTTAGACTATAATGGACTTTTCAGTGGGGAAGACAGATAAATTACCTAAAATCCCTGGGTCTGGAATGCGGTTTGCTCGCTAATTGTTGTTGTTGTTGTTGTTGTTGTTTGAAAGCCTCAGATAGTCAATAAATGTTAATTGCATTAATGAATGAGCATACATTTTAGAGATGTCATGTGCCACATCAAGTCACTAAGCAATTTAAATCAGGGACAACATGATTCGGTTTATATCTTAAATTATACCGTGTTTGAGACCCACTTGATGAAGTGGGTGAGAGATGGGTAGGGGTGAAAGCAGAGGCACAGTTAGAACACTGGAAGAGTCTGGGTGGGAGAAACAAAAAGTGTGAGGATAAAAATCCTTTTTGCACATGAAATTCATCATTATTTTTTAAGAAAAGGTCTTAGAATAGATTTTCTGGTGTGATACATACTTCAATTTCTCTTCATGAATGCCATCAAATACTTTCTGGTAGATCATTACATCCCCATTTTTCAGAAGAGACAAATAAAGCTCAAACCTGTGATCAAATTCCAGCTCTATTTCATGCTACAATCCCTGGTCTCTATTAGGCTGCCTACAATAATTACATGGGAACCAACAATGAACCTGAAACAGGAGATCTAAGTACTAGCTTGTTGCCCATGCAATGATCCTCTTTTTAATTTATTTAGACTATATAAATACATAAACCTACATAAACAATAAAGGAAAAGTTACATTTTTTACGTCAGCTCCCAAAATGTGTGAGCCACCTCGTGCCATTTCTGATATAACAATTTTCAATACTTTCAGACTTCCTTTATGCTAACCTTATTTTGAGGAAACATCCAGATTATTTTCTTATTCCCCTGAGAATTAAGGTTGGCCTTAATGGGCCTGAACAGACTATTAACCAAGGGACACTTTTGCCTGATGGTAGTAAACAAAATAATGGCCTCCTGAAGATGTCCAAGTCCCAATTCCTGGAACCTCTGAATATGATACATTACATGGCAAAGGGGAATCATGGTAGCAGACAGAATTAATGTTCCTTATTAGCTGCCTTAAAAGTTTAAAGATGATCCTGGATTATCTGGGTGGATCCAATGTAATCACAGGTTCCTCTAAAAGCTCCAGAGAGAGGCAGAAGAGTCAGAGGGAAACATGATGAGAAATACATAATTGACCACTCTCGCTTTGAAGATGGAAGGCAGCTACAAGCCAATGAACGCAGGCAGCCTCTAGAATCAAGGCAAGGTTAATAAACAATTTCCTCTGGAGTATCCAAAGGAAATAACCCCAGTGATACAATGTCTTTAGCCTAGTGAGACCAATTGTAGATTTCTGATCTCCAGAATGGTCTGATGAGTTGATGTTAAACCACCAAATTTGTGATAATTTGTTAAAGGAGCAACAAAAAATTCATACACTGACTCTGCAAAAAAAAAACTTGAAATGAAAAGTTCTTTCCTATGACAAAGCATGGAGCAATAAGCTCCGTTCCATAAAGGCCTTCATTTGGTCCTTCTGCCGCAACCTATCACCAGCCCCCAGCCATGCAGAAGTGATAGAGCTGAACCTAATGGTCAGCCTTCCTGAAATTAAATAAAAAGTATCTGGACATGGGTAAAAAGAGACTATTCAAAAAGATTACAATAAAGGAAGGGGGGGTTATGGCAAGAGGGAGAGATACCATCTGATGATGGTATCTGAAAGGGTCTCAAATGTCAGGCAGAAAAGGATTTTTCTTTTATAGAGAGGAGTAAATAACACTATGAATCATGTCTTTTTATTCTTTATTGTTGATGTTTTGAGGTCTTGGGGGCTTGTTGACTTTGGAGGTACTGTCCCTACTAGGGCTAGCCAGTTCCTAGAGCTAGTCAACAACATGCCCAAGCCATCTGGAACCTGTGCCCCCAAACATCTCCTACTGGGCTTTCACAGAACTCACAACTGGGCTACTCTCCTCTTACTCTGATCACCCCAGGACCAACCAGCAGGCCACTAGGGCCAGCCTCACCACCTCAGAGCCTGGTATTATTCAACATAGCCCACACGAAGTCTGCCTACCTGTCTCACCTGTTCCTTTCTACAGAAACCACAAGGAAAGCCCTTGTCCACATTTCCCCCTTACTCCTTCCACCTCCTGCCTGACCCTCGTGGTTCCCTGGATGGCCCTGTGTGGCATGTCATGTTTCCTGTTGAAACACCTGAGTACAGAAAACTTCCTACAATGACAGTAACTCCCTTGTCTGAGTGCCTCACCACACTTGATGAAAACAATTCCTGGATACTCTTGTAAGACAAGGAGCCTAGAAAGAACTGGGTGAGGAAGAGTAATAGAAGTAGGTGGCATGATTAGACAATTAATCAGGGAATGTCTTAAATGGGGATGAACAGTTCAGCTAACCATGGATGAGACAAAGAATGGCAATTTGAAGGGCCTCTATCTGAGCTTGGCTTAAGTAAACAAGAAGTCATGTCCAAATTTGATTTAAGTCTCATGGGGAAGGGAAGTCCTTTGCAGTCAGCAATTTTCAGGAACACAAAAGGGATAAGGGAGATTTCTTGACAGTTGTTCCTGGTTTCCAGGAGAACAGGATTCAGGTAAAGTCTGATGCTAGACTTTTTGGAACAAGAGAATTCTTATCATGGCAAGTCATATTATGTAACTGTCTTTTTACTTTTTTCTCTACCCTATGGAGATTTTATGGTGCTTCTGGAGTGGGAAAAAATTAAATTTAGTATAAATTGTAAATATTGTTTGTGAGATCCATTAAACTCAAAATCAGTTTTGCTGAAATAACTTGGGGTTAAAATCAAACAAAGCAAAAATTCCTTCTCATAGGAATTATTACATTCTGTCCCCAAAACATCCTTGGAATATTAACTCACCTTATGTATCAGACTGGGTATCAGCAAGTTAAAGCAACCTAAATCAATCCTGAGATTCTTCCAGAGGTGATTCTAAGATAAAGATGTCTTTGTGTTTCTAAGTCCCCAAACCATTCAATTGCACCATGGTGTGCCTCACTTCCACAAAACAATATGCCTCAACCCCTACCCCACTGAGAGGGGGCCAGTTGATAAAAAGGAGGAGAGGGAGGAAAGAGGATGTGCAAAGAATTAACTTTGATGTATGAATTTGCCTCCCACCGCGTCTCAATCACAGAACAGAGAGGAAATCATAACATAATGAAATTGCATTCATGCATATTCACTTAGAAGGGATTTTATTTAATATTAACAATATCCTAAGTCATCATGATTTAGCTAATAAACCAGCAAACAGCAATTCATATTGGGATTGTTTGACTTCCTGTCAAATAGCTGCATTCTTGTATATGCAGGAAGAATGGGATAAACAACTTAACTGAGAATTAATGAATTGAGAAATACCTGAAAAGCTTTGTCTATAATCTGGGTTCTTGGAAGAAATCCAAGTAGTATTCTTGATTCTGATTAATATTACAATTTATCCAGTTAAAGAAGTACCTCATAAATACTCATGAAGCATTTTATTAGATGATTGTAAATACTTAAAATCTTATTTTGCAGTCCTTTTCATCACAAAGAAAAAGAGGAGCAGTCTAGGAGCTGTATATCATTTAGCCTTGTTCGTTTCCAGCAAAAGTCATACCATATGTTTTAAAAACAAACTGTTTCAACACTTACACTATTGTACAAGCTTGATGTTCTTTGATTAGGATGAGGACTATTGTGAGGTTACAGAACAGTTGCTGTGATGGTATGTGCTCCCCTATGCCCTCTAGCGGCAAGTCTTCCCCAGAATCATCCCAGTAACTTGCTGAAGACAAAAGTGTGTCTCCTTGCAGAAACTTTGGTGACATTTGAGGGCTCGATGTATGCCTGCAGTCTGGAGGAAGAAGGGTTAAACAATCGCTCAAAAGGACCTCACAGGAGTAAAGCTTCACAAATCTTTTAAAACTTTAATCTGTCTTGCCCTTCCCCACATTGCAATAACCCTCAACTCATCCCATCACCACCACTGCCAACTAACCCTCCTCAACCCACCCCTAGGCCACCACTGACAATGCTACAAACCAGCCCCCCTCTCCTTTGTCTTCTTCATAGCCACACCCTCCTTATCACAATAGTGCCAACACAAAACAAACAAGCAAGAAAGCCAACAACGCTTCCACTGGCCTACCAAAGGGAAAAGGAGGAGGTGACACAATGATTCCACCAGTCTTAAAAACAGGTGCACCTCTGACATGTCAAGATTTGCAGTTCTTCCCAATATCTCTCTCTGTATCTCCCTTTCAACTGCACATCTTCCTGCTAGGGATACTTTTGTCCCCAGCATCCATTTATAAACAAGCATGAGTCATTTGAAATCCCTCTGAACCACCTTCCTCTTTTACTGAAACTTCTTTGGACCTTTCTTCCCTCCCTTTCCCACCATTTTCAAAGCAATATTCATCAGGTCTCTTTGTTTCTCTACTCCATCTGATCCCACTAAGTGCTAGGATAAAGCTCAAGCTTCATCAAACCCGTTTGTTCGCTCTATGAGGTCTCCGTCAGTATAAGCCCTCTGACTCGAGAGCTTATCCAGACAATTCTCCCCTGTTCCAAGTTTCCCAGATTTGCTTTATCTGACCATCAACTGAGAACATTTATTCAAAATATAAATTCTAAGGAGTGACTTCAGCAAGGCAAAAGCCCCCCCCCCCCCCAAAAACCCAGATTTTGACCACTCCCATGAACTTTGTGGGAGGTCCGGGAGTCCAGCAGAGAAGTCCAGCATGCCAGGGAATCAAAAGATCTGAGAATAAATGCATTGAAGAGGGTCAGAACAGTGTCATTTACCCATGTTTTCCTCCCCCAAGGGAGCACATGCCAGTGCCGAGACACTCCTCGGACCCACAATTTCTCCTACGTGGGAAAGCAAGAGCCCAAGGAGTGCCTGGCTTCCCTAGCCATGGAGGAAGGCGCCCTTCTTTACCACTCATGCCAGGATACTGAGGTGATCCGCACCGCTTGCGAGGCGCTGGGAGCACAGCCACCAAGGCGGTAGGTCTTAGTGCGTCACCAACTCCATGAGGAAGAGACTCTGTAAGTCATTTCAGGGACGTCGTTTGCAGGCACGACTGAAACCCGCCCGCGGGGCCCTCCGAAGCTCTACGTGCCAGACGGACCCAAATCTCCGCCCCTGCCTCCGTGGCCGGCTCTCTGCGCATGCCCGGATGCGCTAGGCACGCAAGCGCTTCTAGGCCGCTTGTGAGCACGTGCAGAAAGTCAGCCTAATTGCTCCAAGTTTGCTGACGGGGAGAAGACACGCAGACTTCACCCCCCACTTCCACCCCGCGAAAGTAAATAGCACCTGGCCTGGCTTTGTAAGATCGGAAAAAAGCATGCATTCCTAAGCATTCAGCCCCCAAAAGGGATCAAGAGATGGGGGCAGGTGCATCCATACGAATCCCCAGCGAGAGCCTCAGAATCCTCTGCCCGTTACATGTTAACTTAAATAGCAACATTGTTTTTTAAAAGTGAGAAATGTGGCATTGTTTTACATTTTTCTAATCAAGTTAATGTCTTGCTTGATAGAACAGAGCTGGATTCTCATTGGCTTCTACATTTAATGTGCCTAAATCATTTTGGCTGAAGAAAAGGAAGACTGTTTGGCCTCCCAGGTGTATGTAATTGGAAAGGGAGGGACCTCACTGACCTCCAGAAAAGGTCTCGGGGAACCCCATCTTCCTCAGACCCTTCTTTGAGAACCTTTGCTTTGGAAACAAAGTACCTTTGGGGAATCCTGTAATAAAATTTTAGAGGACGCCTGGGTGGCTCAGTCTGTTACACATCTGCGTTTGGCTCAGGTCATGATCCCAGGGCGCTGGGATAAAGACCTCTGAGATGCATCCTGCTCAGCAGGGGAGTCTGCTTCTCCCTCTCTCTCTGCCCTTCCCCCCTACCTTGTGCGCTCATGCAGGCACACTCTCTCAGATAAATAAATAAAGTCTTTAAAAAAAAAAAAAAGTGCCTTGATGGCTCAGTCGTTAAGCCTCTGCCTTGGGCTCAGGTTATGGTCTCAGGGTTCTGGGATCTAGCCCTGCATTGAGCTCTGGGCTCAGTGGGAAGCCTGCTTCTCCTTCTACAGCTCCCCCTGCTTGTGTTCCCTCTCTCACTGTGTTTGTCAAATAAATAAAATCTTTTTGTAAAAATTAAGCAAACAAAAATTGACAAAATTAGAGGAGGTGCTGAATTCTCAGAAGTACCCGAGCAAAAAAATAAATAAATAAATAAAAATGTTATGTTTCTCCTAAGAAAAATTGTCTTAGATACCTACATATGAATGATATAAGAAGAAACTATGATAGGCAGGAGAGCAAACTGCAATTAGTTCAGCTAGTGTATCAATCATGCATTTCACGCAGGGCACTAGTACAGGTATGTTGCGGGAGTCCAAGCAGAATAAGGTGTGGTCTGTGATCACTTGGAGCTTATAATTGACTGGGTAATACAGGACTATACACAACTAAAACTGCCAAATTGGATTACTACTACTATGGCAAATATTAAAGTATAAAGAGCAAATAAAGAAAACATAATTTCAATAGGTCTAGGGTAGAGTCCAGAGGGAAAGTGACATTTCACCTTGTTTTAACAAGATTCAACTTTTATCATTGAAGTTTCTAAGTTGAAAAAATTATGGGATCAAAAATACAAATATAAGAACATGTAAAGTATGTTTCAGTATATTTGGGGAAATATCTGCTTCAGAGATTTGTTGATTATCATCAAGGCATTATAAAGGGTATTTTCCCTTATGAACTGTATTCATTCAGAATTAGATTAAGGACTTTATAGGCCAGAAGTCATCCGAACTCGGTACGGATGAGCAGTTGTCAAAAGTTAATAACTTGCACTGATTATTTATGATCCCATTGAAGTTTCTTTAATTAAGCTGGCTTTCATAATCCCTGTCTAATGCCTTATCAACTTGATTCTTATCTGTGTAAGCACTGGCTGCTACAGACAGGGGATCTGTTATGAGACTCAGGATAGTACAAAAGAATTTTAGACTTAAATGAACAATTGATTGCTAATGTTAAAAAAGAGAAAACAGGCCCAAAATGGAATCATTTGTGTTAAGCCCCCCACGTCAGCAAACCAAAACTTAATACCTAACTGAATTGCAGCTTCAGCCTCTCCTAGGAATGTAATCTTAATCAGTCTGTCTAGAATCTCCTGGCCAGCACCAGGGAGGTAATATGCCTGATGCGCCCCCGCCTTCCTCCAAAGTAAGATGACTGTGCTCGAAATAATCCTTTCTTTTGTTTATGACTCTTTGTCCTATCCCCTTTCTGCCTTTAAAAACTATTCCTTTTTTGCAGTTCTTTGGAGCTCCTTTCTGTTTGCTAGGTGTGATGCATTCAAGAATCGCTGAATAAAGCCAATTAGATTTTCAAATTTATTCAATTGAATTTTTTTTTAACAGTAACTACCCACTCAGCAGGAGTTGAGTTAAGAGTCTCTCTAACTAAAAGTTTTCTATCCTGAAATTCTGGTATATAACGCTCTACTCCTGAAATTGGATTCACTGTCCTAAACCTGCTAGATAGTCCTTTGCCCCTGTCTGATACAGGGACCTAGAACAAATCACCTTAACCCCTTGACTGTTACCAGGCGTCACCTTGATATTTCTTTGCAGACTTCCTACAATATCCTAAATAGGACCAATGACATCATCTGTCGTGAAGTTACTAGCCTTCAGCAAACTTTTTCTGTTAAGAGCCAGATAATATACAAATATTTAGATTTTCCAGATAATAAATAGTTGGTCTCAGTTGCAACTGTTCAATTCTCCCATTGTATCACAGAGGCTGCCAGAAACACCAAATAAGATCTCAGCAGAATACAGTTAGGAGGAAAAGTAAAAGAACACTAAAGGTTCAAAAAGAGAGTATAGTAAAGCTCATACAGCTTCAAAGGACCTGATACCTTAGGAGAAAAGAAAAATAACAAGTAACACAAAGAAAAAAGGTCAATTGTACTTTATCAACTCCATTTCTCTACCTCTAAGCAGAGTGTGACAAAGATCCCCATCATTAGATTCACCCAAGAGTCCTCTTAGACATGATGATCCTCAGGATCTCACCCAGGCCTCTTGAATTGGAGGGTTTCCAGCGTGGAAACCCGGAAATAATCATATTTAACAAGAATCCAGGGTGATTCTCACATAACTCAAGCTTAGGAAGAATGATTGTATAGCCTCAATAATTTACCCTATATTTGTGAACTCCCTCATTGTTAACTCTTCTTTTTATCATTGTGTGAAGTCTCAGTGAAGAGAAGAATGTGTTGTCCGGTCCCTTGAAACTAACACCTTGGTTTGACGGTAAACTTGTCCCTGAGAAGTTGTCCTTTGACTCCATTCATGACTGTTAAAGGCAGCTCCTACTAACACACCTATCTGATCCTGATTTCCAGACCCAGACAGGATCAGAATCCCATGGCCTTCCACGTTACAAGTTTTCTCCTGTTATGTGTGGGCTGATCATTAAGGAAACAACTTTTAATTATGGAAATATTCTTAGTAACATTGTTTACCTAGGTATATGTCTTGAAAGTAATATGGTTTGGATTCTGGAAATGTCCCATTGGCTAGGGGAAAAAAAGAAAAAAGAAAAAAAAGAGAAAATAAAGACACCTAGACACACATGAATTGGAAAACAAAACAAAATCAAAAACTTAGAAGGGAACACTTTTGGTTAATCTATACTTGAGGCAAAAACAAATTTACAACAAGTAGAAAGACAGGAATTCTGTCTCATTCTACCTTTAAGTTAGAAGTAAACTTGCAATTTGGGGGCACCTGGGTGGTTCAGTCCATTAAACAGCCAACTCTTGATTTCAGCTCAGGTCATAATCTCAGGGTCTAACCCTAACCCTAACCCTGCCCCAGTCATTCACTCACTCACTCACTCACTCTCTCTCTCCAATAAATAAAATAAATCTTAAAAAAAACCCAAACTTACAATTTTGGATGACCCCTTGATATGTCATTAAAAAAATAGACAATCACCATGTAACGTGATACAGGAAATATCAACATAGAGATTGTAATAAATAGACAGGCGAAGTTATCAAGCAGCTGGAGTCCTAAACACTATTTTTTTTTTTTAAATTGGCAACGGACTCATGAATAGTGATAAATCTTCTCATGATCTGGTAGCTTTCTACCCAAATGAAATTATGTACTCTTTTAAGCCAAATTGCTCTTAGAAGCAACATTCAATACAAATTGGGCTCAAATTTATTTCTTTTTGTCCTACAGATAGATTTTTAGAAGTAACTTTTGTTCTCTTTGATTTCAGAATAGCTTTGAATGATCTCCTCTTAAGAATACAGAAATGGGAAAGAAAAAAAAAGAATACAGAAATGGCTTTGCAGTCTTCTGTTGTTTCCTGGTGAATCCCCTCAGATTTCTGAATTCTATTAAGTAATTTTAATCTCATTTGTCTTCTTCTTGTCCACTTTTCTCTGTTGGACTTTGGGATTTATGCAAATCTCATCAAAAGTGGACCATCCTCCTTAAGAATAACATTCACTTTTTTTTTTTTATCTCCTTCTGTTTCAACCCAAGTTTCTTGATCCATTCGCTTTTGGTCCAGAAGCTCAAGTTCATCTTGAAGAAAAGTTATTTATTTCTCAGGGGATATGATTATATCGTTTTTCTCTCTCCTCAAATGACTTGTTGAAATAGATTTCTGGGGACTAATTTATATTAATTCCAAAGTATGACTCTGAGGGCATGAGCATTAATTGAAAGACTATTTTTATCACCTTATGCTCTCCTTTAAAAATAAATGACATTTTCCCTAGATTTAATTCAACTTTCACTTTTGACTAGGGTATTAAGTGTCAGAAATAATACTTCTCTGTGTGTGTGTTTAATAATTCTCCAACAAATGCAATTAGTCTTAAGAGAATCGGGTTATGATGTGTTTCTTTTAATTCCATAAAATAAAACAGTCGTTTTTGTTGAGGCAGAAGGTCCCTGGTAGTACTTTACCCTTAAACAATGAGCAGTTCACAAATACACATATGCAATAAAAGTGGACATTTTTGATAGCACCAACACATCTGAGATCTATGATTGAGATATAAACCTTCAGCTTCAGTAAGAGAAAGTAGTAATAACCATTATGCTAACATTTGTTGAGTGATTAATAAATGCCAAGCATGGTACTTACTTAATTTAATAATCACAAAAACCCTATGTAGATATTCTTACTATCCTCAATTTATACAAGCTGTCAAAAGTCACACATTTCGGGGCACCTGGGTGGCTCCGTGGGTTAAGCCTCTGCCTTTGGCTCAGGTCATGGTCTCGGGGTCCTGGGATCAAGCTCCGTCTCGGGATCTCTGCTTAGTGGGGAGCCTGTCTCTCTCTCTCTGCCTGTTTCTCTCTCTGCCTGCCTCTCTACCTACTTGTGATCTCTCTCTCTGTCAAATAAATAAATAAAATCTTTAAAAAAAAGTCACACATTTCATAAGTAGTAGAGCCAGAATTCAAATTCAAGTATTTTAATGCAAAAACTTCTGTCTTTAGCTCTACATTTTACCTAAGTATAAGAAAAATAAATAAAAGTAAAACAGGGGTTCTCACAACACTAAGCCTGTTGTCCCTGCAGAGCTGAATGTGTTTGTCTGTAGGAAAGGAGTCTGGTCATGGCATCCATACCAGACCAAGGTCTGGCAAATTCAAATTTGGTTAGAGGAACAGTTTGCTGTTTCACCAGGAATCCATTCTTTGATAGCTCTATGCATTATAAGATCAATTTTATCTGTAGAACTCTAGTACCACTTCCTGCTCATCTGCTTTGGACTTTTAAAAAAATCAGAAACCCAACAACTATCTATTCATGAATAATTGAAAATAAACTCATGAAATGAACCAATGACTACTGGAATGAAAAAATCCAAAACGTGTACACCTGAATCAAGATAATTAGAGAAGAAATTTCTGAATAAAGTATAATCTTTACTACTTCAAAAACTAAAATTACATTCTATGATTTCACAAATTGAGAGCCCTTTCTTCTGCTGGCCTTGTTCACACACACAGAGGCATACCCACACACAGGCACACACACACAGCATGTTAATAGGTACTTAATGTTAGAGGACGTTCTATGTAGGCAATTGTGCCACACCATGGACCACTACAGAGCACACTGTAGGGAATGTTTCCAGTGTATGTACATATATTTGTGGCATGAGCTTATATCATCTACTTCCACTAAGAACACAATTTGCCCTATCAAGACAATGTTCATCTTAGCAGAATTCTTTTCTTTTTTTTCAAGTTAACATATAATGTATTATTTGCTTCAGTGGTACAGGTCTGTGAATCATCAGCCTTACACAGTTCACAGCACTCACCATAGCACATACCCTCCCCAATGTCCATAACCCAGCCACCCTCTCCCTACCCCTCCACCCCGCCAGCAACCCTATTTTTTTTCCTGAGATTAAGGGCCCCATATGGTTTGCCTCCCTCCTGATCCCATCTTGTTTCATTTTTTTTCCTCCCTACCCCCCACAACCCCTGCCCTGCCTCTCAACTTCCTCATATCAGAGGGATCATATGATAATTGTCTTTCTCTGATTGACTTATTTCATTTAGCATAATACCCTCTAGTTCCATCCATGGCATTGCAAATGGTAGGATTTGGGGGGGGGGGTTGATGGCTGCATACTATTCCATCGTGTATATATACCACATCTTCTTTATCCATTCATCTGTTGATGGACATCTAGGTTCTTTCCATAGTTTGGCTATTACGGACATTGCTGCTATAAACATTTGGGTGCATGTGCCCCTTCGGATCACTACGTTTGTATCTTTAGGGTAAATAGCCAGTAGTGCAATTGCTGGGTCGTAGGGTAGCTCTATTTCCAACTTTTTGAGGACCCTCCATGCTGTTTTCCAGAGTAGCTCATCAGCTTGCATTTCCACCAACAGTGTAGGAGGGTTCCCATTTATATTAGCAGAATTCTAGAATACAAAGTGCTGAGTTTCCCATTTCCTGTTTTTCACACTGGAAGTGGTAATATGTCAATTCTTTAATGTCTCTTTGTTATATAAAACCTGATTTATCCTGATACATTTAAGAATAACCGCAAAAAGGTAAAGTTCCTTAAGAATCCAAGAAAACCACAAATAGTCTGGGTATCATTTTGCCACTGAAGAAATTTGTAAACTTTGGAGCAACCAATTGATGCCAACTTCTTTCGTGCTTATTTGTGAGGTTTTATGGAAATGACTGGATAGAAAAAGCTTAAATTTATCAGTCTCAGGGATTAATTTGGTGATATTTGAGAGAAGAAAAAAAATTACCACAAATTCTGCTCATACTCCTGTTTTCAGGATTCCAATGGGAACGCATTCTGTGTATCCAAGTCAACAAAACTCACTTTGAGGTCAAGGACAACTTCAGGTGAGTTACTGAAGAAAGAATTTTGCCATCTCTTTTGATATATTATTCATTTAAAATATTCAGAGAACCCAGATGTGAGCAGAAGACATTAGATTGAATGCAAGTCCTCCTTTGCATATGCAAACTGCTTTATGTTCCCTTCATGAAGCAAAACACAGCAACTAAATAAGAAGGTACAGAGAACAGACCATCATGAACAAGACAATGCATGAAGTTTTCCTTGTAAAATCTAAATAACTTTAGGTCACAACAAGATTTTCAAGGTCAAGTAAAATAAAGAAACTTAATTTTATACTGTGTGTACTATAATTGTCTGAAAAGTTTGTTTGTTTGTTTTCATATATGGGTTAAGCTAGTGCCTAAAATGTAATATTTGTCAGTTTTTGAACTTATATTGTGCCAAATGGTACCCTAAATTTTTCACAGTACTAAGGCCTACTGAGAGATTATATTTGGAAATATATTTTCTGTCATATATTATTCTCAATTCAATAATATCAGATATCAGGTTAACAGAAGAATGAAGACTGGCCCAAGTGTGTACTGGTATATATGTGTGTATGTGTGTGTGTGTGTGTATGTGTGTGTATAGTATATGCACATGTATACATATTTTATGTTTTATATTAATTTCTATGATTCATAGATGAAAATCACAAATTCAGAATAATTCTTTTAAACATTATAAATCAGCTGGTTGTTAGGAAGTATTTCAATGGGGCTGTTTATTAATTACCCACCTGTGAGGAGGAGAGTACATTTTATGAAGCTAAAATGAACATCAGTTCCTTAAAAAATAATAAAATAAAATAAGACAAAATAAAAACATGTTTAAGCAATGAAATAGATAGTTTAGATTGTTCCCCCTACTGAACTCTCTCGTTCTCTGGTTTTCCTACTGAAAACTTCCAAGCCCAAAGTTCATACTTTTACACAAAAGGGCAGCAATGCCTATGAAATCACTCCAAATCAAAGTACATCTCACTTTCTCACTTTCCTTACCAACATCAACTTTCTTCTTTCCACTAAAGTGATTTTATCACATTTTATTTACTTTAATTCCTCCCTTGCTTATCCAAAGACCATTTTTCTAACAGTTTCAGAACTACAGCCCCACAAAGAAGTAAAGAAATAAACAATGGACAATGAAAACAAACAAGTCAGGGGTGACTGGGTGGCAAAGCTGGATAAGCATGGGACTCTTGTTTTCAGATTGGGTTGTGATTTCAGGGTCCTGGGACGGAGGCCCTTGTCTGGCTCTGTGCTCCGCCTGGAGTATGCTTGGGACTTGCATTCCCTCTCTTCATGTGCTCTCTCTCTCTCTCTCTCTCTCATACGTAAGTACATCTTGAAAAAAGAAAACAAGAGAAGGGAAAAGAAAAGCAGGGAGGAGAAGAGAAGAGAAGAAGGAGTGGAAGGGAGGAGAAGGGAGTGGAAGGGAAAAGAAACAGAGTATAGGGACTTTGATGCCCATATAAGAGTTGCATGATTTGTCTCAAACCTTCTTTGTTCAGCAGAGCACTAATGTAAATAATGGCAACTGAGAACATCAGGAAACAAAATGACCAGCACGTTGTGGCTACTTAGGATAGGGGCAAATCTACCCAGCCTAAACGTTGCAGGCATTCTAAATTATGGAATTAGAATTGGTAACAATATTGACCCCCGTCTGTGAACAACTGAAATGGCTTAGTTAGGAATTCTGTCCATTTGATGTTCCACTGTAATCCTAGCCTCTAGAATAGTAAGCATTTGCAAATTTATTTAGCAAATATTTATTGACCTCCAGTCACAAAGAAAAGACTCTGTGTTAGGTATCTTCTGTGTCAGAATGCAGGAAAGGATACATTTGTATATGCATTTAGGTATTCATTGTATAATATTGCATAATATCATATTCATATGTATGTACATCCATATCTACACGGACACATGCATGTATATTTACATAAGTGTACATTTGTGAGCTTAAACTTTCATCACATAGATGAAATGTAAAGGAGAGAGAAATGTCTGTTCCCTGAGGAAGTGGGTTTTTATAGTTTCCTTTGTGTCATTTTGCTAACCTGTTGAAATGATCACAGAATCAGCAACCAAATTCTTATCTAAACATTAGCCATTAGCATTACTTACATTACTTCCTGATGTTCCATCTCCCTGTTGATCTGAGATCTCTACCTTATTCCCTGCTTGCTTCTGATAAGCAGTGTTTTTCATGATGACTACCCTTTGCCTTTTCAGCTTCCAGAAACTTTTGAGTATCTGCACTAATTTATCTCTGCTTTGGATATAATTTGCATGGTAGCATTAATAACTGTGAAGAGTACTCTCAGATCCGATGACATGATTTGGTCTGATTTACCTGGATTTCTGGGTGTCCTGCACTATTTTCCTAATAAGTGGCCTACATGTGAGCTGTGCTGGACCATGTTTTCTGGTAGAAATATTATTCCTACAAATTGAAATAGACTTGCTTCTTTTTTCCCAGAAAGATTTATTTTGAGATGGCATGACTTCTATAAAGGACACATGTGCGCAAAGGACCCATGTGCTCTGTTTAAGTAGGAATAAATATAAGGCTTGATTAATTGTCTTCCATCATTACTCATCTGTGTTTTAAAGAAATCATGGGTTCTTACACAGAATTTGAAGCTTTCATTTCCTACCCAATGCCTCAGTCTCCTCTGATAATTTTCCAACCAAAGGTCATGCAGCCTTCCTTTGGCCACCTTTAGTAATGGGACAGTATTCTTTTTTCTCTCAGGAGGCACTCAGTTATGTTATTTCTAAAGATAAAATTATTAGATTGTAATTCCTTTTTTTAAGATTATTTATTTATTTATTTGATTAGAGAGAGAGCGACAGCGAGAGAGGGAACACAAGCAGGGGGAGTGGGAGAGGGAGATGCAGGCTTTCTGCCAGGCAGGCAGCCCAATGCGGGGCTCGATCCCAGGATCCTGGGATCATGACCTGAGCCCAAGGCAGACACTTAATGATTAAGCCACCCAGCTGCCCCTAGATTATAATTCTTTAGCTAAGTGAGACTCTGTCTTACTTTTTGACTCAGGTTTCCCATTCTTGTTTCATACAAAATAAGCCCTACCCCTATATACAGCAGTAAATCTTAATTTCACTTGTTAAATATGATCTTCTCTGAGAAATAACTACTGTACCTCAGTCAGCAGGATAGGCAGAGCTCCTCTACCAACTGATGAAGAGAAACACAATTTCACCCTTACATTACAATTTAGTGAAGCCATCTGTACTGCGATAATTTGTTTATTTATTAGAGTCCAGAGAAATGTTTTTATACGAAGTGCCTGATACTAGGAACTCTGATTATATTCCCCTTTGTCAGAATTTTTCCTTTGGCGAATTCCTTTTAATTAATTATTTGAGAGAGAGAGAGAGGATGCGCACCTGTGCGTGCACATGCATGAAAGTGGGGAGGGGCAGAGGGAGAGAGAGAATCTGAAGCAGACTCCCTGTTGAGTGCAGAGTCCAATGCGGGGCCCCATTTCATGATCCTGAGATCCTGATCTGAACTGAAACCAAAAGTCACTCAACCGACTGAGCCACCCAGGTGCCTCCGACAAGTTTTTAAGTGAGCTTAAGGAAAAAAAATATTTTCGAAAGATCCATCACCAAAACAGGCTTAATCGGGCCCCTTAGTGATGTCCTCAGGAATCTGTACCCCTCATTTCTCGGCTCAACTTGTCTCAACGCATGTGTCTGATTGTGTCAAGTGCCTCTGAAAATGCAATAGGAAAGATGATCACTTGGAGCTTGGAGCTCACACCCTATGATACCAGCAAATGCATTCCGTCTTCCATAGTCTAGATGTTACATTGCCTGGAAGGACCCTGATTAGCCCGGGCAAAGAACATGGTGCTTCTGGAGAGAACCAACACAATGGCATGGCAAGGAGAAGGAAGTTCTCCCAAGGAACAAAATCTGAGAGATCCACCAAGATCCATGACAAAGCATACACGTTTTTAGAATAAATGAATCAACAAGGAAAGACGGTCACCCCATGTGCCACATAATCCCAAAATATGACTTCGGCTATCTCGTAGGAAGATTGAAACCTTTCGTTTTCTTTTGGGAACAGTTTGAAAGTGGAGGGCAGTACAACATTTGCAGAAGTCACATTGCATGCTTGTCTCCTGTCTGTCACTTCCTGTACCCAAAAGACTTTTCCATTCTGTAAAGTGAAGGAGTGGATAAAGGGATGGAACTACAATAAGGGAGGAGCTGAAAGATCACAATTTTGCAAGACTCCAGCATGCCAAACACCAAAGCCAGGCAAGTGTAGAGGCAGGAACCTGGAGATCAGTACGGGGTGACATCAGAGGAGGTTAAAAAGAAGTCCCACATGTGGCATCAGGACATTACACTGGTCATCTAAAATCGTTATTGGGGGGCGCCTGGGTGGCTCAGTGGGTTAAAGCCTCTGCCTTCGGCTCAGGTCATGATCCCAGGGTCCTGGGATCAAGCCCCACATAGGGCTCTCTGCTCAGCGGGGAGCCTGCTTCCCCCTCTCTCTCTGCTTGCCTCTCTGCCTACTTGTGATCTCTGTCAAATAAATAAATAAAATCTTAAAAAAAATAAAATCGTTATTGGGACAAAGTTTGATTCCACAGAAGGATTTTGAAATATTTTTGTTCTACTGCAATAGGACTATCCTCCACCATACTAAACACTTGATCCTTTCAAACCACCAAAAGTGATTTGGGTTCATATACCAACTCTGTTAAAACACATACACACAAGGGTGCCTGGGCGGCTCGTCTGTTAATCGTCAGACTCTCGGTTTCTGCTCAGGTCATGATCTCATGATCTCATCTCGATCATGAGATTGAGCCCTGGGACCAGTGCTGCACACAGCGGGGAGTCTGCTTAAAGATTCTCTCCCTCCACCCTTCCACCCACTCACACGCACATGTGTACTCTCCCTCTCTAAAATAAATAAATCTTAAAAAAAAAACCCACATACACAGAGAATGAAGTCTAGGAAATAAGTGACCTTGTCTTAGCTATCACCAGCATTTTACTCAGTGATTAGCCCATGGAGTGTCTGCTCAGAAAATGTTACATCAAAGACAGAAAATCTGGGGCCACATGATTTCTAAATTCCTGACCATTTCTTAATTTCTATGTTTCTATTTGTGTAATTTAGCCAATAAAACCATGAAATTTTATCAGATCCCTTTTTACCTTTTTCATTTACGTTTTGCTTTAAAAACAGCACATTTTCAGAACCACACATTGGTGTAAGTATATTCTAACATAATTATACGGGCAAATGTGCAATTCTTCAATTTCCTTACTGTGACATTTCCTCTTCAAAGCAATCCCATCCTTGTGGCAAATAGTACTGCCCTGTTTTCAGATAGGATGGGCTCACTCTAGGGCCCTAGGAAAATTCCTGAATTATTCTGTTTAAGTGATTCATCTGGAACTTAGTTCATTCTCCCATTCTTATTTCTGACTGGAAACAACATTCAAATGCCTTCTCTGCATAAAATATAGGGAGAAAGATACTGTTGACAGGAAAACAAAAAACAAAAAACAAAAAAAGACTTCTTGTCTAAAACCTGTGCCAAACAGGAAAGACAACAAAAAAAGAATGCCTAATTATGTAAAGTTTACTGCTTAATTTAAAAGCCTTTCTATTGTTCAGGATCCTTTTAATTACTGCTGTGAACTGTTATCTCCTGTGATCTCTCATGTAGAATGCCATCTGTTTCTGAAGTATCTTATGATCTTGAAATAACTTTGCACGCAACGCACCATCTTTTATTCAGTCCACCGGGACCATGTGAAAGACGCCACACAGTGTGACTGCAAATCTCATCGCTGTCTATGAAAGAAGGAAAGCAGAGTCAACTACAAAAACCCAGTGTGTTCTCAAGCTTCATCTGTCCTGTGCGTCCAGATGAATACATTGTAGGAGACAGTCCTGCCACTAATTAGCCACATGACATTAGGTAGGTTAACATGTCTTGTTGATTTCCAGTTTTCTCACTTGTGTAAAGAAGAGGTAGACCAGATGAGGACTGAAGGCCTTCCCAGAGCCAGGACGTCTGTGAGTCACGAGTTGCGGACTCTAGTACTATGGGGTGTCACCCACCTATCCCTAGGAATTCTTGCTCTGTCTGCAGGCGCACACAGACACATACACACATACACACACACATACACACACACAGAGTTAAATCAAGGCACTGACATAATCACAGCATGAAATCTTTGCTTAATGGTTCATCGCAGGCTTCATTTTACAGCATCCAGATTTTCTTAGGTTACTGAAAGAATACTATAGTGGGAAAAACATGAACAAAATAATTCTAGGGATGCCTGGGTGGCTCAGTCGGTTAAGTGTCTGCCTTCAGCTCAAGTCATGATCCCAGGGTCCTGGGATCGAGCTCCTCATCAGGCTCCTTACTCAGCGGGGAGCCAGTTTCTCCCTCTTCGTGTACTGTCTCCCTCTCTCTCTGACAAATAAACTCTTAAAAAAATTTTTTTATTCATCTTTTAAAAATGCCCTGTGTGTAAGTGTGCGTGTGTGTATTATTATGTTATTGTATTGTTATATATGTTTATAGTATCTGGCATGAGAGAGCCTAGGAATTCATTAACTCAACAACTATCAAAACTCAAATTTTAATTAGATTAAAGGTCTATTAAGTGAAGGAAGTTGGACTAATCCATGTTTATGCCTTGAGTTTACAGCTTTACCGTGCACATAATAGATGCTAAGTAGGGTTGACCCTTGAACCACATGGGTTTAAACTACATGGGTCCACTGATATGTGGATTTTTTTTTTCAATAAATAGAGTACAGGACTGTGAGTCTATTTTCTCTTCCTTATGATTTTCTTAATGATGTTTTCTTGTCTCTAACTTACTCTCCTATGAGAACATAATACATACTATGTATAATATATAACACATAAACTATGTCTTAATCAACTGTATACGTCATCAGGAAGGCTTCTGGTCAAAAGCAGGCTATTAGTAGTTAAGTTTTGGGGAGAGTCAAAAGTTATATGTGGATTTTCAACTGTGTGGGCGGTCAGTGTCCTTAACCCCCGTGTTGTTCAGGATCAACTGTAAATATTTACTGACCTTTAACATTTCATGATTCCACGATTATAATTTGAGTGGAAGAGGTGTGTTAATACATGTCAAAACAGTGCAATCTGCTCAGTGCCCAATACATGGTGAAGCTCCTTTTAATTAATTAATCTATTTTTTAAACAAAGAAAATCTGTCAAAATATTTGTTAAGAAGGCCCAGCTGTTTTATTTATTTCTGGGATTATATCGTGAACATTCTAAGGAAATAATTTAAAAATTTTAAAATATGCAAAAGATAGATGTAAAAGAATGATCAAACCAAAAATTTATAAAATTGATAAATTTAAAAATTTATAATAGCAAAGTTTGATACAGTTTGTTAAAAATTGGGTTGGTGAAGATTATATGATTTTTAAAAGAGTAATAATATAAGCATAGTTATTTTAAGAGCAGAATAGAAATTATATATCTATTGTCTGATACTGATTTAAATTTATTTCTAGAAATGTGATGTAATTTGTTAATATAATACATTAAAATTTTTGTATAGTAAAACAATCATTTGTTTTATCATATAATATAATTATAATAATATATAATATAATTAATCAATTATATATTATGCTAAGCAAAAATTTTTAATATATTATATATCATAAATAACACATAATAAAATGAATAATACACTATATATACGTGAAAAATAAAAATTCTTTAGTATTGACATTAGCTATCTGAGGTTCTTGCTCTATGGATATATTTTAATTTTCATAAGCATTATAAATTTTCTCTGCATAAAAATTAAAAACGGACTTTTTTTTCCAATTCACTTTTTCTACATATTTCAACTTTAGTTCCTCAGTATTTGTGGGGCTTGACACAACAAGGCTTTTTTTTCTGTCTATTCTCTGAAAACTGAAAGGAGAGGCTCAAGTGAAATAAAAAATTTCAACTTTTAGCAAAATTTCTGTTTATTCTCTGAAAACTGAAGGGAGAGGCTCAGTTGAAATTTACTTGGACCAATGACCTAATCAAAGAAGAGAATTAGCCAAATGGAGTGGACTTATCACCCAACCATCATTGAATCCTTGTGGAAACATAGACTGACATATCATATTAATTCCAGAATGCTTGAACTGCACAGGCATACCAACCATTCATGACAAGACCCATTAGTGCAAACTTAAATGTCAACAAAGAATGCAAAGTATTACAAGGAATGCAGAAGACTGAAGCTATACAAGAAGCAAAAGAGAGGCCACAGGACTGATGAGAAGTGCAGCGGACTGTAAGGTGCATCTTCCAAGTACCCAAAGGGTACAAACCCATGCCATTCCTGCCGACTGTTACCAAGTAGGAATGTGGGTTTTGCATTGCCAGATCACTGGCAAGGAATCCAGAATTTGGGGTAATTTCTCAGTGTTGAGCAGCAACTATGTTGTTAACTTTTGTCTTTGCTCTTATTTTTAAGGCCCTCATGGCCGTAATTTTACGTACAATATTTTGTGTTCATTAATGTAGACCAGTAACACCAGAAGCTCGGGAAGGGATGAGAAAGAGGACATTTACTGATCTGGAAACAGGGAATCCAAAAGACCAAAACAGAGACCTTCCACTGAGGGACACAGTCACTCTTAGAGACATCACAGAGAAGGAGTGAGTGACATAATACTCTGACATCATTCTCCTCTCTCCCCCTGACCTTCAGCTAGAGATCCTCATTCACCAAACCCAAAGAGAAGCCAGCCATTGGGGAGCCCACCAATGTGGTCATACAGGTCTGGCCCCTGGTCAGAGAGCAGATCTGAAGGGCCGAGAGAAGATATCTGGCACAAATCCTAAATGACGCTCATAAAATATTAAAGCCAGGGTCTATCTCAACAGTGCTTTGTACCTTTCAGCAAGTCTGTTCTTTTTCATTCCATCCAGGATATTTATAACCAAATACAACCATTTTGCCGAAGTGTAACCAAAGATAAATTAATGTATGCCTTTATAGCACCACAATCTAACAGGCTGTTAAACAGCATGATCAAATTAAAGGTCCTGAAAATGGCATAACTAATGGCACTGTCTTGGAAAAAAAAAATAGTGCTAATGTGGAGGTTCATGAAATGTGTATGAACCGTATAACATATTCATGCCCTATTACTGAGAATTTCAAAGTGTCTCACTGCTCAAGATAATAGGCCTTGATTCAATTCAGTCTGATGTGGCATGAATTTTATGTGCTAATTAGTAAAGCATTTCTTAATGATTAAGGGGAAAAAATCAGATAACATTTGATTGGAAACCCAACTGTCAGAGAAAAACATAGCTACAACGGAGGTTAGAATGAATGCCATTCATTTTGAATTCAGGTGTCTTAATTATGATAATTAATGATTGTATTCTCTCTATAAATGAATTCAACCCACATGATAAGCATATGGTAATTAAAGTGCTTTTTTAGGGCAGGAAATTTAAACCGATGACATCAATAATCATCGTGTCCTTTTTTGCGTGTTAAGGTTAGTTTTTTTAATCAAAGTCTCTTTCCTCCTTCAGTCATTTGTGAGTTATATGCACCGTTACTACTTTAATAACAAGTGTATTTTGAGGAGTTGATATCTGTTGACACTGGATTTCTGGTAAGAACGTAAATTATTCCCTATTCCTTGAAGTTATAGATAGTGAATCCTGCTCTCTATCAGTTCTATGGAAGTTTGTTAAAAATGACATTGGATTGGGGCGCCTGGGTGGCTCAGTGGGTTAAAGCCTCTGTCTTCAGCTCAGGTCATGATCTCAGGGTCCTGGGATTGAGCCCCGCATCGGGCTCTCTGCTCCGGGGGAGCCTGCTTCCCTTACTCTCTCTGCCTGCCTCTCTGCCTACTTGTGATCTCTGTCAGATAAATAAAATCTTTTTTAAAAAACGACATTGGATTTATAAGACTCCAGTGCCTAGAGTTAATAAAAAATAAGTGACTGACCCAGGAGATATAGGTTAATATGGAGAGCATTACATCAGGATGATTACATAAAATATGATAGGTCATTTAAAGTCTGAATATTCTGTGTACAATCTAATCGCAGGAAATGGTTTTTAAAGGCTTACGTTATTGTTGCCGGGGTTTTTGCACCGGCACATATAGACCCAGACATGGTCAGCTGGCTCCCCACAATTATTGTCTTTTGTCATCAACCAGACCTGTTCCTACCTACTTTACCCAATACTTTCTCCACACTTCACCTGATATTTAAAAGCCTGCATGAGAAGAAGCCAATCTTCCTGTCCAGCCTCACCTTCCACTTTTACTCCGTTCGTGCCTTACTCTTCTGGCCAATTTGCTTGGTTGTTTAAAGACCCCTTCACTCCTCTGTCTCCTTAGGAATCCCCTCCTCCTCCACCTGATTTCGCTCCATCCTTCAGGAAGATGCTTACAGACTTTCTAAAAGACCTTCCGGAATATCTCCCTGGAATTGAGCCATGTGTGATTTGTACATCACAGTAGGCATACTCACTCTATTCCCCACAAAACCATGGGATGCTTTAGTATGGGCGTCCTGCCCTCCCCCCAATGCCTAGAACATGTTTGGGCTTCTAACAGGTGTTTCAACAATATCCTCAGTAATAAGGTAGGTCCATCAATTGCCTACACCTTGATAAAACAAGAGAGACACCTTTAAATAATTGTGTTATTCACTATTTAACAACACCTACTAAGGTTTTTTGTTGTTATTGTTTTGTTTTGTTTTGTTTTGCTTTTCTGTATTTAGAAGAGCATGAGAACCATTCTGTATTGCTCTGATGGGTCATTGGACAACTACCAACCACTAATCTACTAAGAGAAGCTAATTAAATGCTCAGTAGGTGGCGGGTAGGTAAAGAGGTGATGATGGTAAAGAGATATAGTTCCCAAGCCCCAAGCCCCAAACAAATTTATCTATAGAGGCAAAGGAAAAGTATAGCTCATGAATATTCTGTATGGGGAAAAAAGTGGAAAAATTATATTTTTGTTTGCTTTTTTGCAAAGAGAGCACTTTCAAACAATCTCAATTCTGTGTGCCCCCCCCGCCAAAAAGTCGTAGAAATAGAAACTGGTCAAAGGAATGGAAAGACCACGCCAGTACAGAAGAGAGATGGTGCTGTGACCCTATTTCCTGATGCAGAGCTAAATTTTAAGCAACTATATATACCCATGGGCCTATTCCTCCTTTCAAAGTATAAATTCATTCGTTCTTTAAGAACAGACCTTCTGCTGATTATCTAAAACCCCAAGTTAAAGAAAATTTTTCTCCTATTTTCAGGTAAGTAACCAATCAGGGTAGACCGCAATGGACAGGGAAAGTCATAATTCTAGTACATTCTATGTCTGAAAAACTAGACATGCACAGATGTTTGGATGGCCTTAAGGCGGTGGGGGGGGCTGTGGCAAACTATAATTATTTCATTTTCCTTCCTGTGATTTTCATAGTAAATTCTATCTATTATTAGGATGTTTTCAAATGGAAACCACAGTAGTCTGTTACTTTAACCAGACGGGCCAAAACCACTACTAAATCCGTACTTCCTAATTATTGATGTTCAGTAACTATATTTGCTTTCAGCATGTTTCACACACCTTCACCATGAATTTGTACAAGAGAATAATGTTTATAACTTCATTTTTGAAACCCAATCTACTGTGCAGAGAGAATAACCAAGTTATAAAATGGCACCCTTACTCACTTTCAATTCCAGAGTCTACCCTGGGTCAATACTGATTACTTTTCTTGCATGTCATGATGAATCTCACCGGGGCAGTGGTGGTGGCAGGAAGGAGGAGGACAGGTGTGGTCCTTGAGGTTTTTCTTTTAACTCTTCCAGCAAAACACCTTTTTGTTTAACTCGATTTCTACCTGGTCACTTCTATCTTAATACAAAAACAATCTAACCACAGCAGCAATAAATTCCGGATTCCTACCACAGCTCAAGTTTCATATAGTTTTATTTTATACTATATTACCCATTAAATTAATAACTTCAGGGTGACTGACATTTCTTTTATACGTAAGACTTTTATAAAACAATATCTACAAGACAAAAGGATGCCATCAAATGTATGTTGGAACATACGGCTACCATCATTGTTACGTGATTCTAATACTACCGAAGACACAGCTGGGAGCACAGGGATTCCAGAACCTTTTCGCAGAGATGCTGCCAGTTCTGAAACAAAAATAAATGCTCCTCTGTACTGTGTAGCACTGAGGCGAAAGCTACGGGGGCTCAAAACCCGTCAGGGATGTAGAAGGAAGCAAGGATGTGCAGTTTGTTGGGGATTTGCGACGGGGCTGACAGTATCCTCGCCTCCTACAGATTAATCCCAACAAAGTGATCACGGAGTATCATTCTTTCCTAATAGTAGAAAAATTCATAAACCACAGAATTTTGAAATTAGGATGTATCATTCAGGTTTCCTTTTCTGAAAATAGAAAACAGAAATACGAGGAAAGGCAAAGCCAAAGTCCTAAAACAAAGACACACAACATGGCTGTTTTCTTTCTTTTCTGTGAAGTGGCTCCTATCTCTTGAAGTTGCTTTGCAAAAAGAAAAGTATGAGTTAGGGGCCAATAAATTCTGGGTTTTCCCAACTCAGTTCTTCTGCCTCTGCAGTAGGAATTTCCCCTGATAGCTAAAGCCTTCTATATGCCATAATTCTTGCTTTTCCACCCACATACACTTCTACATAAAACCCGAAAGACTGCCACCGTACACACTTTAGAGTAGTCCAAATGCAGTCCTGGGGAAGTTATTTTGTACTTTCCTAACTTGACTTCCTCACTTCTCTGCTGAATCATAGACCTCCTGTTCTGAGCTGTCCCTCTACACAGCATCTATCTGAGGCACTGTTCAGCAGAAGGGGTTGGCCCTGCTTTCCATATTTCATTTCCTGATCATTAGTGACACTACCCTCCTTATCCTCATTAGCTTTCATGATGCAGTTAAAATCCCAAGCCACTTCTTGCCTGAAAAATGGCTTTAAGAAATGTTTTGGGGCGCCTAGCAAGGAGATCATTGTTTTCCTATTCATTTCCTAGAGATTTCTTCCATCATGTGCCTTGCGATGCTTCTAGCAATGCTAACGACACAAGGTTCAAATAAACTGGCTGATGGAGTAAACTACAGCATAGCCCATTTGTGAAAGGGTAGATTTTCACTTCAGTGGGCAAAAATACAATTTAAATATCTCAGAAGTGTGGTTTTCAGTGAAGTCAGTACCAAATGGAGTGTGTGGAAATGTAACGGAACCACTTGAATCTTTTTTGTTGAAGAGTAACTTGAATGCCAAGCTTTAAAGGATCACATTTCACTTTTTCTCAATGTGAGTTAGAATGTACAGCAACTGCTGTGATTATGGCATATAATAAACATTAGTCTTCAAGAATATAAAAGACAGACACAAACCAATGCAATGTGAACTATGAGTAGAGTTCATCTCATTGCTTCCCACGTATAACTCCCTGTGGCTCTTGAACAATGATGGCGGCAATGATGGTAGAAGATATTAGCAAGTAGTCATTATCATAGATATTATACAAAAAGGGTGTGAAAACTATTTTATTCAGTGATTCACAAAGGCCAAAAGCTGTTGGTATTGTGCTATGGCCTAGAAGGAAGAGAGGTAATGAGCATTGTTCAGGGCTTCATGGTGCATCCAATCTCTGTGCATGGCTTTGAGTCATTTTGGTTTGGAGAAAAGGTATCATCTTCAGTTTTGCATGAGTTAGTCATAATATGCTAAGCAGAAGCATTATGGTGTGGGAATTCTGCCAGTTGTTGAGTGTGTCTATTCTAATTACACATTTCAAAACTATGAAGTAGCCTCAGGATGTGTTCATAGAACTACTGAACTCACTATGAGATAAACCCAAGCCTAAACTCCATTGATCACTTCACCTCCATAAGACCAGCTTCAACTGGTGGACCACAGAGACATTTCAGGTCTCCTGGAATTAGTGTCAGTTTAGAGCCAATTATTTCCATGAAGAATCTGATTATTTTCTTTTCCCAATGCCTAATAAAATGCTATAGGTCCCTTGGGAGAAGGCTGACAGTAATATTAATATTATAAAATTTTGACAGTATAGGAGGGTCCTTCCTCAAGGGGACTTAACCTTCCCTACATTTAAGGGGTTTTAGGTCTGTAAACTGACTCAAGCCTGGGAATTGATTGAGGGGCCATCACACTGTTCTTATGATTCAAGTTGGACTTTAGATCATTTTACCTAGAAGTCTTCCTCTTATTCAGATCAAATAAAAATTTAGTAGACTGACATCTATTTCTCTTCTAGAGACACAGTGATAACTAGTTGATGCCACAGGTCTCTGTGAACCAGACTATTCTGATTACTGCTTTCACTCTACTGTCCATTATACTAACCACACCCCCTTGTCCTTGGTGATTAAATGCTGTCTCTTGGCCCCTGCCACCCTAGAATCCACCCTTATCATTTCTGCCTTCCTCCTTTAAACTCCCCCACTGCATTTAAGGATCCTAGTTCAGTGACAGCAGTTTCCACTATAATTTCTGACCTACAGCAGTTTCCACTATAATTTCTGACCACAGAGCTCTTCATTGAGGCTAGTCTCCCCCCTCCACAAATTTATTTCTCAGTCATTGTGAGAAGTGTGTCCTCTGGACCTTCCTAAGGTGAGGAACAGATCTTACACGATAAATCCATTCTAACATTCCAGTCTCTCTAAGGAGAGGATCTCCCTAAGAGGATCCCTTCATTTACAATATACCAAGGCAGTCCTGGCATTTCAACTTCATCTTTTGGTCCATGTTCCAGCCAAACAATCAAATATGAGAGCCTTTTCTTACTCCTTGAGCTACAATACCAAATCCAGAATTTCTGCTTAGTGGAACTATATCCATAATTTGTCTGATCCAACTTTATGTTCCTTACATCATTATCCCACATCCTGAATATCCACTCACACCTGTACTTTTCAGATTTTTGCCAAAGTTTGTATATTTATGTTTAGCATATAAGTATGTTTTGGTCAATTAAGAAATGAAAGATAGTGAAAGTCTTATTTTTCTGTTTGTCATTCTCCCTTTTTTGGTGATGGACCTTAATATTTTCTCTTCTTATATCCATTTAAGATTAAAACACTGGAAAAACTCGTATCTGATGGGTTTAGTTTGGTTTGAATAACCATTCCTGTATGTGTATGTATGTAGGGTATGTATTGAGAACACTTACCTTGTCCTTTTCATAATTCTTTTCTATTTTATGACCTCTTGGTGGAATTTTACTTTTTCTTTTGTGAATTGCTTTTTAAAAAATTTAAATTGTATTTAATTAACATATACTGTATTATTAGTTTCAGAGGTAGAATTTAATGATTCATCAGTGGCATACAACACTCAGTGCTCATTACTTCAAGCCCTATCCTTAATGCCCATCACCCAATTATCCCATTCCCACACCCACCTCACCCCCAGCAACCCTCAGTACGTTTTCTAGAGTTCAAAAGTCTCTTATGGTTTGCCTCCCTCTCTGTTTTCATCTTATTAATTTTCCTTCCCTTCCTCTATGTTCATCTGGTTTTGCTTCTTAAATTCCATATATGAGTGAAATCATATGCTATTTGTTTTTCTCTGACTGACTTATTTCACTCAGCATTCACTCTAATTCTATCCATGTCACTGTAAATGGCAAGATTTCATTCTTTTGGATGGCTGAGTAATACTTCCTTGTATATATGTACCACATTTTCTTTATCCATTCATCTGTCGATGGACTTCCAGGCTCTTTCCATATTTTGGCTATTGTGGACATTGCCATTATAAACATTGGGGTTCAGTTACCCCTTCATATCACTATGTTTGTATCCTTTTGGTAAGTACCTAGTAGCTCAATTGCTGGTCATAGGGTAGCTCTACTTTTAACTTTTTGAGGAACCTCCATACTGTTTTCCAGAGTGGCTGCACCAGCTTGCATTCCCACCAACAGTGTAAGAAGGTTCCCCTTTCTCTACATCCTCACCAAAACCTGTTGTTTCCTGAGTTTTCACTTTAGCCATTCTGACTGGTATGAGGTGGTATCACAGTGTGGTTTTGCTTTGTATTTTCCTGATGCTGAGTGATGTTGAGCATTTCTTCATGTCTGTCAGCCATTTGTATGTTTTCTTTGGAGAAATGTCTGTTCACACCTTCTGCCCATTTCTTGACTGGAAAAAATCCAGTCTTGTTTTTTGGTGTTGAGTTTGATAAGTTCTTTATAGATTTTGGATACCAGCCCTTTATCTGATGAAACATTTGCAAATATCTTCTCCCATTCCACAGGTTGCCTTTTAGTTTTATTGACTGTTTCTTTTGCTGTACAAGAACTTTTTATCTTAATGAAATCCCAATAGTTCATTTTTGCTTTTGTTTTTCTTGCCTTTGGAGACATGACTAGGAAGAAGTTGCTGCTGTTTTAAGATTTAACAGATTAATTTTTTAAAAAGAATTAAGAGATTAATCCACAAAAGCAAAAAGTACAAACACCCAATGAAATATGAAAAGTTCAAAACAATTCTCAACTTCACTATCATATAAATACCATGAATAAATACAGACCAATTTCCTTCAAATTGTATACCTACATACACAGAATAACTAAGACAGATAGCAA
Organism: Mellivora capensis; assembly: GCA_004024625.1. Classification (NCBI taxonomy): domain Eukaryota; kingdom Metazoa; phylum Chordata; class Mammalia; order Carnivora; family Mustelidae; genus Mellivora; species Mellivora capensis. The sequence continues at coordinate 2,338 of PISX010012462.1, read as the reverse complement.
AGGGAGAATTCTCATACACCAGTGGTAAATGTAATTTAAAATCTCCAACAGAAGTGTGGCTCATTTGTCATTACCTTATTTTGCTAATATTTCTTTAAATATTTGTTGAGTAATAATATTTTTATACCACACACACACACTACTTACATCACATATACACAACACACATATAACACACAACACACTCACCAAACATGTACCACACGCAGCATACATTGGCCACACACACACCTTGTATAGTCCACACACCCAACACAAAAACCACAGGCCCCTTACACATAAGCCACACACTTAACTTGCATATATTACACATGTAATAAACATATACCACACTCCACACATACAATATACACACATCACAGATAGACCACATGCACAAAACAGATATCCACACACATCCAACACATACATAACACACATGACACACAAATACCACACTCACATACAGCAGATATATATGAAATATATACCACAAGTACACATCACACATGCACCACACATACATGACACATTTGAGTAATAATCTTTGCATATCAATGAATAATGTCCAAAAATAAGAGAATAGTAAAAGGGCAAAGTAAATCCATATGGTGCAATACAGTTCTTCTAATTTAAAGCCCACTTTAAATAAAGTCTATACAAGGAAATGAACAAACCAGCTTTATGTACAAAATTAGGATCATATAGTTCATGTAGTTTTGCATTGAAAATATATTTATGTGCATGAAAAAACTAGACGATACACATTAACATATTAATTAATAGTTGTTGCTTCTGGGAGTTGAAAACATTATTTTCTTTTTCTTCTAAAAAAATTCCATAGTTTTTAATCTTAATGTTTTACATACTGGAAATAAAGAACCATAAGCATCCTTAGATTGGAAATTAATGTCTTCTATCTTGAACTTCAGAATATTTGTCCTAAGACCTTCCTTTGAATTTTTTTATCTTTTTGAAATTAAGTAAATAAATTCTCCATGCTTTCACCTAGGTTCCTCCAAAAAGCAAAGCCAGAGAACAAAGGGAATTGAAGGAAAATACATTAGGAAAGAGGGAAAACAAATAAAAGGTATGCTATGGATCTGGTTACCAATGTGAGCAACGAGGATATACACACAAGAGAAGAGGCTTCTATTGGGAGCCCCTGAGGGGCTATGTAGTATGAACCTCAGAGCTCCCTTCAATGAAAGGAAGAGAGGGGTATACCAGCACCTAGTCAGGAGTTGTCCCATGTGGGGTTAAGCCCCTCATATTTCCAGTTTTGTGTGTGCAGCGGAATTACTATGTGTAGCTATTTGCTACAGCAACGTCTAGAGTAAAAACAACAACAACAAAAACAAACAAAACCAACAAGTTGATACAAGGTGGAGCAAAGGATCCTTTCCAAGGATCCTTCTAGTTGGTTGCCATTACCAGCTGTGTGACTTTAGACCCATTTAATTATAAATTATTCTGAGATTTTAAAAAACTAATATCAGAAGGTTATTTTAATTGGTATGTATGGTTTGTGGTGAAGAAAAACTTTTATTAATTTTTTTTAAAGAACTGAACCGTGCTTTACAAGCATTTTCTTATATTGTTAGTTCACATAGTTTTCATCATGACAGCTGACAGATTACTAAAGATCTTATAGTTAAACATAGCTCTACATCTTGGCAAGGCGTAAGTCAGCCTCTATTAGGTTCAATGGGACACCATGGTCAAAGACGACTTAACTATAATAGTGAGGGAGAACCACTTACCAATTAACCAGATAAACCCTTCAATCAATGTCAATCAGATGCCACAAACACATACTCTTAAAGCAAATCATCAATATTCCACAACAATGCAAAAAAAAATTTAGAAAGGCCGTGTGTAAGTCATATTTAAAGGAACAGTTTGAACACCTACACAAAAAACAGAGTTTGATCCAAGAGTCACTTTTCTGGTAGCTTATCCTCAGGAAATAGTACAAATAAAGCTTCGGATAGAACAACATCAAGTTGCTAATAATGTGAAAGTTCAAGGACAGGAGAATATCAATTAAATTATTCTTCCATGTGGTAAAATTTCAAGCAAACATTGAAATTATTATTTCCAGTATAATATTATATCATAAATACTATGTGACTTACTTATGAGAAAAGGAACTAAAAATGATGTAAAGGATACTCAAATATGCAAAAGTTTTTCCTGTATAAGGAAAAATGACAAGAGGAATATGAATAATTGAAATCAACAACAGGGTGGGGAATTGAGTGTCCTTTTTAGTTTTGTTTTAATATTTTCCTATTATAATTTTTATGGGCAAAATATAGCATAGTTGTTGAGAACATAGGATATAAAGTCAACTGCC
>PISX010012461.1:0-60761 GCA_004024625.1 Mellivora capensis | reverse complement strand
GCTGGCAGACAGGAGAAGCAGGCCTGGGATGGGATAAGTTGGATTTGGATTCCATGATGTATGAGGTAGAAATTCAGAGAGAAAAACCACTTCTTAAAAAAAGGGCAAATATGTGGCACCTGGATGGCTCAGTGGGTTAAGCCGCTGCCTTCGGCTCAGGTTGTGATCCTGGGGTTCTGGGACTGAGCCCCACATCAGGCTCTCTGCTCAGCAGGGAGCCTGCTTCCCCCCCCCACTCTGCCTGCCTCTCTGTCTACTGGTGCTTTCTGTCAAATAAATAAGTAAAATCTTTAAAAAAAAAAAGGGGGCAAATATGGACTTTCAGTTTATTTTACCTTGCTTGTTTACATGTTGTGTCCTCATTTTTGAGAAAGGTGATCACTATTTAGGACTAAGAAAAATAATAATACCATATTTTTAAAGTGATCTGTAATACATTTATTACTGTTATTATATTTATTTTATTTTGTGCTAGTTGGTGAATGAGAAGAATTAAGCAAGTGAAGGGCTGTATTGGTATTTACTTGGCATTGATGTGCAGGCTCCTAAATTTTCAGAGAACTAGTAAAAATAAAGTGAACCTGACATCCTATGTGTTCCTGTATTCTCATAGTTGTCTTTCCTCTAGTTCTATGAAGAGACCTTTACTTACTCTGTAAATAGACAAGGAGCCCTTGCTGATGTCTCTGGATTTCCAGTGACACACACTGTTTAGTCATTTGTGGTAAAAGAGTGTTCTAGAGCAGTTAGTATGGACTCTGTCATGAAAGCTAACTGTTCCATGTTCCAGAATTTTATGAAGAATTACTAAATGGTAAGTACCTTGAACTGCCATAGTGGGATGGGAGTGTTCTCAGGAAACAAAGCAAACCAATTTTTGTTTGGTTTTAGAGATGTGCTTGTCTGGCATTCGCCAGAAGACTATTGCACTTGTCCCCAGAACTTTTAAACTCTGTTCTTTGACTTCGCTGTGTTCTTCTTACTGAAGTGTGTCTTACATCGGACCATAACATAAGCAATTCCCGAGTGGCTCTGTTTGAAGACCTGAGACATCTGCAATGCAGTCCTGACTATGAAGACATGTCCCCCAGTTTAGCAAGTCCACGGTACACGCTTTTGTGGGGAGCTCAGACCATCACCTCCTGCAAACATTACTGGGAGGTGGATGTGGGAAACTCTCATAACTGGATTACAGGACTTTGCAAGGATTCCTGGATAAATCACAGTGATATGCTGCTCAACTCTGAGGGTATCTTTCTACTTCTGTGCATCCAAGTGGACGACCTCTGCCACCGCTTCTCTGCCTCCCCACCATTGCGCCACTACATCCAAAGACCCCAGGGCTGGACAGGGGTGTTTCTAGATTATGAATGTAGTACAGTAAGCTTTGTTTACAAAAGCTCCCTCATTTGTAATTTCTTCTCGTGCTCCTTTTCTTGCCCTTTCAGGTCTTTCATTTGCTGTGGACCCAAATGATCAGGAGCAGTTCATAAACCTGTCCAAGGTCTCGGGAATTTTAATAGTCGGGTAGCGTCTTATCCTGGTGACTTCTCAAGTGGGGAAAATCACTTACGCCTCATGGACTTGAACTTCATCTTACCTTCAGGAGATCTATCTGTATTATTTTTTTAAAGTGGTGACAATGTGAAGGATATACATTTGTCTTTTCTGTTTTATTTAAATAAAAGTAATCTCTTTCATTATATTGTGTGGGATATGTGCACTTTTCATTTGCTATCTGAGCTTCCTAGACGTGAAAGAATGCACGGGGGTGGAAGCTAGCTAAATGGATGAACACAAAGCACAGAGAATTCTCCTTCCAGACAGTTCTTGTCAAAACCCAGTGTCACTGTGGAATTCTTTTCTTCCTCCATTCATCTGGCTAAGTCCCTCCTCCATGAGTTCTCCCTTTACTGGAATAGATTAGGTCCCATTATAACAAGACCTCAAGAACAGCTTATCTCTTCCCTTTGTAAAACTCCACAACTCAACAACAGAATCCAGATCTTTTCTAGTTTGTGAATCACAAGATGGACAGCCAATCTGTCCTCTTCATAGCACATTCCAAGAATGAATCACCAGCCTGGCGGCATGAGAGATAACAACAAAATATTTGAATAAATAAATAAAGGAATATGTAAAAAAATATTAAAAGCAAAGGCTACAGAACCAACAAAAAGTTATGATAATGAAGACACAGTAAGACAGGTAGTGCTGAGAAACATTATTGAATAAAGAAATGAATTATGTTACTGTTCAGATTCATGGGTCAGAAATTCCTTTTAACTGAAAAGAAAAATATAGATTGTATATAATCTGACTCCTCAGTGTTGCTCTAAGTACTCAGTAATGAGCACAGTATTCCAGGAGTATAGACAAATTTTACCAGAGTGATAGTTATAGACAATAATGCCTTGATGCTTGGATACTGAAATATTTTTATGGATATTATATAAAAAGTGAAAATACACATACACAGATTTTGGGGAATGCATAAACCTCAGTTCCCAACCACACAAAATACCAAATAGCCAATGTTCAAATCTCATTTCAAAAAATGCTCCAGACTTAGATCTTAGAAGTTCACAAAGTAATCAGACATTAAAGTAATTCTCTCCAGGAATCCCTGCTCTCCTTTCTTCCCAGAGAGTCTTCAGTAGTGAATATTCTGGCAACTAAATTCACTTCTGTGAAAAGGTAGCAGCATAGAAGCTACACCTACATTTTCAGAGTGTTGACTAGGGAGTCTTTAAAGCAATCTGAAAATCCTCATCCCTCTTCTCTTGGAAGGTTCCAAGAGCTGCTACATACTTAACAGTTTTGTGTTGACTTCTGGCGCTGGCCAAAATGGAACGACTCCTCTAGAGTCCAACTCACCCACGGATGACAACTAGAGACATCTGAACAGACCACTGAAAGTAAGAACTCTGTATGTGAGGACTCTGAGAAGTTAAAAATAGAATGTGAAATGAGGAGACCGGTTAACTCTTGAGTAATTACCCATAATGGGACTGAGTTTTGTGGGATTCTTGTTCCTGTTCTCTTTCCTGGCATTGACCGGATGGAAGGAAGACCCAGCTCTCTGAACTGCACAACAGGAGCATACACAAAAGCCCCAACACAAAACCTACTTTCTAGCCAAAGGACCAGGAAGAGAGGCCTCTGGAAACATAAAATGCTAGAGAGAATCCTTTTCTTTTTCCTTTTCCCTTATTTATTTGAGGAAAAAAAGGTTTGAGTGTTAAGATAATTAGATACCTTGATGAATTATTATTAGTTGATTTTCTAGGTAAATAGTGTCTCAAAAATAATGACAATATTCACAACTTTTACACCTTTAATTCCTTTCTCTTTCCATATATGTTGGTTTGGAATATCCTGAACAATGTTAAGTCATAGTGATATGCTTGTCTTGCTTCTGTCCTTGAACCTAGTAGGATATTTTAATGATTATAATTATGCTGATCAATATGCATTTGAAATAAATGATAACCTATTTAAAAAATACCTATTTATCTTGTTGTTCTTTTTAACCCATAATCTCTATTTTTTATTTTAAAAAATCACTTCTTGGGACACCTGGGTGGCTCAGTCACTTAAGTGTCTGCCTTTGGCTCAGGTTATGATCCCTGAGATCCTGGGATCAAGCCCTGCCTCAGGCTCCCTGCTCAGGGGTGAGTCTGCTTCTCCCTCTGCCCCTCCCCCCACTAGTGCTCACTTTTGCTCTCTGTCTCTCAAATAAATAAAATCTTTTTAAAAAAAATCACTTCTCTCATGTATCAGTGTGATTTTTTCTTTAGCTATATTAATACTGGGAATTAGATTGTTGAATTACCTAATATTAAACCCACATCATATTCCAGAAATAAACCCACTTACTAGTGCTGTATTGAAAAGATGTAGAGTTTAGGCAAATTTTCCAGCTTTTTATCTGCTGGAAATATAACAGATAGACAAAGCTTCTGGTTATTAACTTCACTAACTCTTTTTCATGATCTAGAATTGAATTCACTGTTGTCCCAGATAGTAAGACCTGAATGGCGGCAGCAGGGTGAGGGAAACAGGACTCCTATTATTACATTAAAGCTAAAGGACTTCCCTGGGCTCTTACCTAGAAAACTGAAAGAAAATGTAATTAAGGAGAAGAACCAGGGAGGAAAATCTCTCTCAGAACTGTTCCAGACACATAGACTGGAATATATTACCACTTAGGCTCTTGCATTCTGCAGAAACTGAACAAAAATTGACTGGGAAAAATCAAGGAGTCCCCCAAGTGCTGTGATGCAAATGGTGCCAGAAACACCAAAGGAAGGGCAGGTATCCCTTCATGTCAGGGATGCTTGAACTGATTCTCAAGGAAGTAGCAAGTCAGAGGGAGGAAAGGAGATAGTAGAATTAATTCCTACATTTACCATACTTTTCCATTCATTGGGCATTCCTTTTTTTTCAAGTACCATAAACTCCTGTTGTCCTCTCACTTCTCTTCTCTGCTTTCTCTGTCTTGGAGATCTGCATATTCTCATTGTAGCCCATATGCCTTTCCAGCATGAACGCATCATGCCTGGTTCTTTTACCTATCATTCTTACACTAAGGTCATATACGTCTACAAGATTCCTGTCACAAAGTAGTGATCTCATGGATATCTCCACTACAATTTTCCCCTGAAACACCATTCTTGAAATGTCAAAACCAGAATTCATCCCAAATCCCAAACCTGCTCCTTTTACAAGCAGTGATCCCACCAATCACCCAACTACCCAAAAACCTTCCCATTCTTCAATCACTGGTGTTCCCCTGCCTCATCACCAGCACAGAGAAAGGGATCCACCCTCTTACCACCTGATTGTAAATGAGAGCTCCAGAAGGCCTGACAAGCTCTAGTGGAATTTTCCTAAATTATCTCGACTGGTTCAATTTTCTCCAGGCTTTACCAGCTGTCACACACAGAATTAGCTATGAAGGACTCAGCGATGAGACTGAGAACCATGGGACAGCTCCAGCATCTCATCAGCAATGGGAAGTATAAGCTTTGGGACTTCGGCAATGACTCAGGTAAGGCAGCCACTAGAGAAGTGTGGAGGGAGGGATGAAGGGCCAAAAGAGTTGATCTTGACTACTCTTTACTGGTGGAGGGAAAAAAATGGATGTGAGGGAGTGTCTGGGGTAGATCTTACTTACTCTGTGCGGGGGGTGGGGGGGGAGAGCCCTCCCCATTCCTCTAGTGCTAATATGGTGAGGAATTTGTGTCCTTGGGACAGCCCCAGTGTGTGAGTGGAGAGATCCTGACATCCAAAGATCTTCAGGGACACGGTGGGGCTCAAACTTCTTCAGAGCAGAGGGTGCTTCCCTTGTTCATACAGAGCTCTAGGATTAAAGGCAAGTCCCTCTGCGCACCCCCCGTTGTTTATGAAAAATGCAGTGCGTGAGTGAAAATGAGTGATCTTGTTATGCCCGAGTTTTCACGTCTAAGAGACCACCAAGGAGCCAAGCACCAATGCCAATCACACAAGGGTTTATTTGACAAGCTTAAGCTTGGACACACCTACTCCAACACAGAGAAGTAGGGACTTGGACCCTGAACCAGATTACAATCAGAGTTTTTAAAGGCAGAGTAGGGGTGGATTCGGCGGTGGGTGAGGACAAAGGGGATTATGAATGATGTAAGTCTCCAAGGATTTTTGGAAGCAAGGTCTCCAGGACCTTGAGGGGCTAGCTATTGTTGGGACAAAGGTTATTTATTACCAATAATAAAAATCTTTAGATGTATATCAGTGGGTCATATACTTATGAATGACTCTCTACAACTATCTTGGAGGTTTAGAGATAAAGGAATTGTTAAAGTAGACTTACAGGATTCTGGTCAGACCTGTTGGGGTAGGGGGTTGGTCAGGCTAAGATTGTTCTTAGCAAAATCTCAAGGTGAGGGCAGTTGAGTCCCCAGGGGAGAGCCACTCTGTCTGTTTCAAGGACTTGTCAGTAGGTAAGGAATTTTAATGCTTTTCTCCTGCCTCTGTTTCCCACATCAGCTAAACTTGAGGTGGGAAGGCCTTAATTTTCTTGGCCTCCATAATCTGAAAGGCATTGGGTAATTTTCCAGAAAGTCATCTGAACTACCACCAGGTAGTTTACAAGAAAGCTGCTCTGCCCTGGAAGGAAGGTCCCACTGTCCCCAAGGCTAAGGCTTCCCAGTTCATCCCCTAAGCGCCCAGAGAGCCATGGAGGGGGCGGCCCCGCCTGTCCCCAAGGTGAGAGAAAAGCCTAGAAGGACAGACCCCCACTCTCAGATTCGCGGAGATTCAAGCTCTGCCGGAAATCTACCCCGCAAGGTTGCACACACCACCTCTCAGCTCTGCAACCACATCTACCACCGCGCAGGGTCGGCCCCCGGATGTTCCTGCAGCCAAGATCCCTCCGTACTTCCCGCGCCCGCTCAGCCTAATGACTAGTACGGCTGTGGCCGTGAACGTGCAGAGACGGAGAAGAGGGTGTATTGGCCGGACTGTTTGCGGGGGAAATAAAAAACGGAAGGGGGGAAGCAAGGGCTTCGGGGAAAGAGGCGAGTCTGCAAGCCGAAAGTGGGGAGAAAGTAAGGGCCCACTGAGAAAATAAGAGGAAATAAGTGGGGAGAAACTAAGGGCTCCCTCTGGAGGGCGCCCTAGAGCGAGCAGAGCGCGGCGGGACTGGCGCCAAGAGGTCGCGAGCGCTTCCAGCCTGGGTGACCCTTGGGGCTCAGCGCGCAGTGGGAGACTGGGGTCCGCACAGCAGGCCGCCCACGTGGGAGGCTTCCTCTGGATGCTGAAGTCGGTGGTGATGTGGAAAAGGTGCAGGTGCTGATGTGATTGCATTCGGAGTCCGAAAGCGAACCTGGGATGTAGCTCAAGACCTCAGCCAAACCCCGAGGTCGCGGGAGGAGTGCAGCGCGGTGTTGCCCCCCACACGAAAACAAAACCCACCCACATCGCCGACTGGGCGACCCCCCAACGCACACCACCCCCAGAGAGCCTTTACTCGGGATTTCTAGGACTTTACAGAAGGGGTGGCCCGAAGCGCACCCGCTCCCTCTGACCTCACCCCCACCTCCCTACCCCCGCCCTCCCCTAGATATTTAGGGCAACCTCACTGGTCATTACAGCTCCTTGCATTTTACACGAGGGCATGCCTGTGTTTCCGAAGGATTTCTGCTCCTCCTCCGCGGCCCTTTGGACGCAGGATTCCAAATCCTGGATCAAGGATGAAATGAAAGGATTGGAGAGAAGAAACAGAGATACAGTCGCCCTGCTGACAGTTTTTGATGCAAATTCCCTGTCAAATACCGGGAAGAGAATGACCGATTCCTCTAAGCCATAGGGACAATAAAATTGTCTAAGGGGGAAAGGAAAACAGGTCTGCTCTCTAAGAGGCTGACGCAGGAGCTGGACTGTCTGGGCTTCTGACCTTACCAGGTGTTCCTGAGATACCTGCTGGGCAGGAATTTTCATCTCCTTCAGCAAAGTGCTGAAGAGCCGGCAAAGACCGGATAAGAGAGCAAAAGAAAAGAGAACAAAATGTAATAGGACAGAAGAAAAAAGAAAACTGCAGACACAACAAAAACTATCTCAACGTTTCTCACAAGTCTTCTTTGACATAAATACTTGACAAAAGAAAGTTACAATTTAAATTTATTGCCAGGGATGCCTGGGTGGCTCAGTTGGTTAAGCAGCTGCCTTCGGCTCAGGTCATGATTCCAGCGTCCTGGGATCGAGTCCCACATCGGGCTCCTTGCTCCGCAGGGAGCCTGCTTCTCCCTCTGCCTCTGCCTGCCACTCTGTCTGCCTGTGCTCGCTCTCTCTCTCTCTCTGACAAATAAATAAATAAAATTTAAAAAAATAATAATAAATAAATAAATAAATTTATTGCCAATATTTTTCAAAAAAGAAACATTTAAAAGGCGATTGACGGGCACCTGGGTGGCTCAGTGGGTTAAAGCCTCTGCCTTCGGCTCAGGTCGTGATCTCGGGGTCCTGGGATAGAGCCCGTGTTGGGCTCTCTGCTCGGCAGGGAGCCTGCTTCCTCCTCTCTCTCTCTCTCTCTACCTGCCTCTGTGCCTACTTGTGATCTCTGTCTGTCAAATAAATAAAAATCTTTAAAAAAAATAAAAATAAAAGGCGATTGAAGGTGGATGTGGAGCGAAGCTACCGGGGGCTCTATGAAACACCCTGGGGGTGAGCGGTCCATGATGCATTTTGTTGTAGTGCCCACTAGATATTTAGAAATGCCAATTTGGAACATGGGGGCTATCTTCTATTGGGAAATCTATTGGGTTAGCGAATTATAGTCGAAGCCATAGGGCTATGGAGCTCATTGTGGGAGGTATGCAAATCACACTTAGAGAATCACAATCTACCAAGGAAGCTGAAAAAGGAGTCCGGATGGATAAAGGAAGATAGTAACCAGAATGAAGTGGAGCCAGAAGGGTGAATACCAAAAGGCCAGGGGCCAATGGAGTGTTTACCTACTCAGGAGGCCCTCCTTGTCCTCGCCCACCCCCTCCTCCGGCCCACAGTTCCCAATCTCTCCTCCCTTGAGAGTCCTGCTTGTAGTTCCCAGGAACACTAAAATCACCTTAATTGGGGAGGGCAGGAAAATCCCCCATTTATATTTTTTCTTATTGAACCAATAGGAGGACGATCTGAGAACGCTCACTCTGGAGACTGAGGCCATCAGTAAATACTGTCCTATCTGTGCAGGAAACAGTCTGAGAAGATCTAATCTGGCTTCATATAAACAATCTAAGTCATGAAAGTTTTTAACTAGATGACTATGTCAGGAATTCTTATCGATAAGAAAATAGCTAGTTGGGAAATATCGTGGCCTGATTTCTCTCCTATATAGAACAAGACCTGTAACTCAAGAATGTATTGCCATAAATTACCTCATGGGAACAGGCATGGAAAAGAAAGAGTGGCAAGTTCTGTCCAGAATGACAGAGCCTGGAAATGGGCTTTCTATCTTGTCCTCATTGTGGCAGAATTTGAGCATATTTCTACATTACACTTTTTTTTTAAAGGTTTTACTTATTTATTTGTCAGAGAGAGAGAGAGAGAGCACACAAGGCAGGGCAGGGGGTGGGGGGAAGCAGAAGGGGAGGGAGAAACAGACTCCCCACTGAGCAGGGACCCTGACACACAGCTCCATCCCAGGACCCTGGGATCATGACCTGAGTCGAAGGCAGCAGACACTTAACTGCCTGAACCCTCCAGGTGCCCTGTAGATTTTTTTTTTAATAAAGAAGGAAATATTCTCTCTAGAATATGTAAAGTGAAATAAATTTGTTATTTCTGACTCTCTTAATATAAACAATTCCGGTCTCCCTATTCATGAATTCATGGTACTCTCTGCTTTTTGTAAAATGTTTAGATTTATTATTTGTAGTTATTATCTTTTTGTCTCTTTTATTTCAATAAAAGAGTTTTCACATAGTTTTCACGGTATCTATTGTGTTGCCTTTTAAAATACCGAGGGTTCCTGCTTTTGAGCAATAGCAATATGAATTTTGCTTTAAAAAACAAATGCTCCTGGGGGTGCCTGGCTGGCACTGTTGGGCTCCCCACTCTCAGTTTAGGCTGGGGTCCTGTTCTCCGGTCCTGAGATCAAGTCTGCCTGGCTCAGCACCTGGTGCAGAGTCCGCTTGAGATTCTCTCTCCTACCTCTGCCTCTCCTGCTTGTGTGCTTGCTTAAGCATGCTCTCTCTCTCTCAAATGAATAAATATTTTTAATCAATCAATTAATTAATTTTTAAAAAACAAATGCATCTAGTAAAAAATGTTGAGTGGAGTTAAGGAACAATATTGAATTAAAGCCGCTAAATAAAGCCTTCAGTCTTCTGGATCCAGCAAGAGCCCTGCAGGTGAATCCCAACAGCCCAGAAGTGGGCTCCATCCAAGACGGGGGCAGGAGCAGAGGGACCCCTCAGGACGGGCTGACCCGGTAGGTCTTCAGACCTTTGGCCCCCAGATGCTCCTTGGGTTCAAGGTCCCAGTTTTGAGACCAACATTTTGAGTCCAAGGGGATTAGGCAAGTTCCCTGGGCTTGGCACTCTGGCTGCCAGAGTTCCAGGGCAGGAAGGCAGCCCACAGTCTGGGCTCAGGCTCCCACGCTGGAGCAGCCTTCCTCCAAGGAGATTGGCTTTCCTAGAGAAATGTGTGTGTTCGTGCGGATGTGGTGGAGTGGGACTTGGAGTTTGCAGGGCCATCACCAGTAGGGTGAGCTCAGGACATTGACCCCCTGAGTGTGCGGCCCTGGGGGAGGGATGGTGGGGTCTGGCAGGGCCCTGGATATCAGGCTCCCAGAAACCTCCAGAGCAGTGCCTGCTGTTTTCCAACCTGATCAGGAGGCTGCAGTAATTGCCAACAAACCCAGTCTCTGGATCTCTACCAAGGGTCACTCCGTATGGATCAGGTATATCTCTCATTCTCATTCTGGAAGGATTGCTTGTCTAGGACCAGACAGTTACTCAAAATATAATTGCGGTGTCATAGCTTCTCTAAAGAGAAAAATGTGACCATCGATATGATCAAATGAAGGCAAACCTAAGTCTGATGCTTGAGCCGGTGTAGAAAGTGATAGCACAGCTGACGGTAGACCTGCGAGCTGCAAACCCTTTCTTGGGATCCCACGTGATTTCAGTAGAAGGGCATAAGCATTTTAACTGGAAACAGCTTACCTTATGGGGATGCGATCACTGCCGACAATGACTCTTTCCTCTCTGCCCTTAAAAGAGATGGTATTATTTTCTCCTTTCGCTCACTATTACCCTTTCTATTCCTAATAATATGCAAGTGGTTTCTTGGGGCGCCTGGGTGGTACAGTGGGTTGAGCATCCACCTCTTGGTTTCCGCTCGGGTCACGATCTCGGGGTTGCGAGATCGAACTCCCCTCCGCACTCACCTGAGAGTCTGCTGGAGAGTCTTTCTCCCTCTCCCTCTGCCCATTCCCCCAAACCCCGCCCTCTCTCTCTCTCTCTCTCTCTCTCTAAAATAAAGAAATCTTTTAAAAAGTGGTTTCTTTACCCGGTCAAATAAACTCACAGGAGCAGTGTAAACACCTCCAGCTGCGTGAGTGTAAAAACACGAGCACACACATCACGGGCTCTCTCTGCTGCGGCTCCATAAAGAAATCCTTTTATTACTCCTTCTTTTATTTTTCTTCCATCCTTTTACTTTTAGCCTTTCTGAGATACGTCTTACATTCAGCACAGAATTGAGTTTTGTGCCGTGATTTAATTTGACAGTATCTTTTTCTTTTATAACTCCATTTACTTTTATTGATAGGATTTTGAGCGGTTTTATTTTGGTTATAGTATTTTCTACTACGTGTTATATGCCGCTGTCTGTTCCTATTTTGCTTGTATTTGTTGCTTTTGTTCTGGTGTTAAGATATTCAGGAAGGTTGGGTTTTGTTCTGATGGCTTCCTGATAGAACTCGCTTCAGTCACCTGTTTCTTTAGACCTAGACATTGTCTGCAAACCTAACAACAGCATTGGCTTCCCCTCTCCATGCTATTCTTCATCTTCCACTCTGATGTAATAATACTAACATTAAATGTTTCCCTTGGCAGTAGTAAATATGCCTGCAGCCTACACTTCTACACACAAGACCCTGGGACTCCAGGCATCGTAGATGAGGTGGTCCGCAAGTTCATTCTGTGCAAGGCTTTTCTTCTTCCTGTTCTCCCATTCTTCTTAGTCCTGTCATTTCTCCATTATCAGAGCACCTCCTATTTAAATTCCTTTCCATCCACGTCATCCTGCCTATTCTTTTGTCTTTAAAGTTAAATATACCCTCACTCACCACCACCACCACTAAAAGAAGAAGGTTTTTTAAAAAATGCCAGAGAAAGCACACAAAAATGTATCCGCTCGTAGAATCGAAGGAAGAGAGAAAGAGTGCGAAGGAATCTTTTTCTTCTGGGGGGTGGGGAGGTCACACCGAGCACGGTCTCCAAGAGAGCAGGACAGGAGAGTTGACTGGGAACAGGTGGAGTTTGTAGATCTTCCTGGGAGGAGGGAAGCCCGCCCCTCATAAAAGGCTGAGCAGAAGCGAGAACCAGTGATGTTTCAGATCAAGGTTTCTACCCGCAGGTAGGACTGTGAGAAAACTCTCTTAGCATTTCTTTCCCAAGAAAATATTCGATACTCTTAGCTAAGCAAAAAGAGCCGGTAGATCATATCTCATTGAACTAAGACTTCCTGTTTTCCGAGAGCGGCCTCTGGTGTTTCTGGAACTAGAAGGTAAGAAAATTATCTGTACTTGGACTTGCTGAGGCCTGTCTTCTCTACCTCCTCCATCTCTGATCTTTTTCTTGGACTTCCTGAATTTTCTCCCCAGGTCAGGGCTCTGTCCTGGAGGTGGTTAGTGTGGTGGGTTGCCGGGGTGTAGACCACTCACTCCATCTGCTTTGGCCATCCTCACTGTCCCCTGCACGTTGGGACCAGAGGAGCCTCTCCTGGCTTCTGCTGCTGTTCTTATATTACACTGCTGAGCTCTCCGTGCCGAGTAGAAATCTCCAAATTTGGGGGTGCCTGTTTGTTATCAGTTGAGTTTCAGTTATCAGTATTCAGTTATCAGTTGAGTTTCCAAGTTTTCCGACTCCCAGAACCCTTGGAAACCCTATTGCCTTTCCTTCATGTCCTCCAGGACGTGAGATCTCAGACAGAGATCTCAAGTAGATGGAGAGGCAGGCAGGCAGAGAGAGAGAGAGGAGGAAGCAGGCTCCCCACTGAGCAGAGAGCCCGATGCGGGGCTCGATCCTAGGACCCTGGGATCATGACCTGAGCCGAAGGCAGAGGTTTAACCCACTGAGCCATCCAGGTGCCCCTCCTAGAAGCCCTATTGATTAAAATGTTGAATGTGTACCTGATTTAAAGCTGTGATTTTAATTCCACGTTATTTGGAAAATAAGAGACATAGAAAAGCCTCCTTGGGCTGTATTTTTGTAATTTCATACACTACAACATTTTTTAATAGAACATGAGAACATAAATTACCAAAACACAAACCTGTCCATCAGCCAATAACCATAAATTGAAATACCATGCAGCTATTACAAATGAGGGACTGCAAACTTGCATAGAGGTAACTAGAGGCTAAGTTTTTAAAAATTTGCTCATGTAACATTATTATAAACACACACACAACTATACATGCATACATCCTCAAGCAAATGGGTACAAACATTAAGAAATAACTAGGGAACGCCTGGGTGGCTCAGTTGGTTAAGCAGCTGCCTTCGGCTCAGGTCATGATCCCAGCGTCCTGGGATCGATTCCCACATCAGGCTCCTTGCTCGCCAGGGAGCCTGCTTCTCGCTCTGCCTCTGTCTGCCTGTGCGTGCGTGTGCTCTCTCTCTCTCTCTCTCGATCTGAAAAATAAATAAAGAAAGAAAGAAAGAAAGAAAGAAATAACTAGATTGAGTGAAGTGTTTAATAACTTTACATAATTTTATGTGCTGTGAATATGTTGTATGCTAGAAGCAAGCATTAATGTTTTTATTTCATTTTTAACTTTTGAGGTAACCTAGATTCACACACAGTGGTAAACTACTGATACACAAAGGTTCCTTATGAACTTTGCCCATTTCCCCCCATTGGTAGCATCTGGCATAGCTAGAGTACATTACCACAACATGGAAATTGACATTGATGCATTTCACAGGACTCACTCAGATTTCAAATTTTATACTTACTCATTTATGAGCTTTCTCTCATTGTATGTATAGATTCATGTAACCATCAACACAATCAAGATACCGAACATGTTACACAAGGATTCCTGGTCCTACCCTTTTTAGCCCCAGCCAGCTCCCTCATTCTTTTGTCCTTGGCCCCTACCAACTACCATGTGTTCTCCATCTCTACAGTTTCTCAATTTCAAGAACTTAATAGATGGGATCCTGTGTTTCAAAACCTTTTGAGGGCACCTGGGTGGCTCAGTGGGTTAAAGCCTCTGCTTTCGGCTCAGGTCATGATCCTAGGGTCCTGGGTTCAAACCCCACATCGGGCTCTCTGCTCCACGGAGAGCCTGCTTCCTCCTCTCTCTCCCTGCCTGCCTCTCTTGCCTACTTTAATCTCTGTCTGTCAAATAAATAAAATCTTTAAAAAAAACCCAAAACCTTTTGAGATTGACTTTTAAAAGTCAATCTCATGCCCTTGGGGTCACTTCAGGTTTTTGCATGTATTCATAGTTTATTTCTATAGCTTGTTTATTGCTGAGTAGTATTTCATGCTATAGATGAACCAAAGTTTGACCATTCAACTATTGACAGACATTTGGTTGTTTTCAGTTTAGGTCTAATATGAATACAAACCATACATATTCATGTGTATGTTACCATGTGAATATAATCGTATTTTAGATCTCAGATAATTGCCCAAGAGCTCAGTTGATGGGTCCTATGGTTAACACAGAATTTTGTAAGAAACTGCCACACTCTTTTTCAGAGTTACTCTACCATTGTACATTCCCATCAGCGATGTATGTGTGATCCTGTTTGACCTATGTGTGGTTCTGTTCGTTTGCATTCCTGCCGGTATTTGGCACTGACACTTTATTTTAGCCATTCTGAGAGAACAGTGATTTTTATTATGGTTTCAACGTGCATTTACCTAAGGGCTAAATATACTGAATATACCTTCCTTATTTACCATCTGTATGTCCTTTTCAGTTAAATGTCTATTCATGACTTCTGCCTATTTTCTGATTGGATAGGTTTTTAAAAACTGAGAATTCTTGTAGATACAAGTCCCTTTTTCAGATAGGTGGTAGGCGAATGATTTCTTGCAGTATGCGATTTGTCTTTTCAGGCACAGATTCTTTCCCAGGGAGAAGTTCTAATTTTGAGGAAGTCCAGTTTTATAAATTTTTTTCGTGGATTGTGCTTTTGTTGTCAAGCCTAAAAATTCTTTACCTAACCCCAAGTCCTGAGGATTTTTCTCCTGTTTCTTTCTAAAAGTTTTATAGTTTTATCTTTAGGTATGTTTTACTTTGATCGTGTGAGTTAATTTTTGTATAAGATGTGATTCATTTTTGTGCCTGTGGAGATCCAATAGCTTTAGCACTATTTGTTGGAAAGGCTATCCTACCTTCGAATTGCTTTTGCACCCTTTGAAAAAAAAATCAGTTGGGCATATTTGTGCAGGTCCATTTCTTCTTAATAAAATAAAAACTTAATATTCATCAGTTATGGAAGTTGAATATATATTTTTTAGAAGATCTACCTCTGAAAATAGAATAAAACCACCCTCACAGGTCAAATTGGTCAATATGCCTGGTACTACTTGCTTAAAAATATGAAAATGAAAACTAGTCAACTGAAATTATATTAGACCATAAGTAATTAATGCAATTTGAATTAATAGGTTTTTACATACAGTAGAATGAGTTCATAAAGGCCCATTTTTATCTTTAAATAAGCAAAAGCTTAGGGCTTTGAGACTGGAATTGATGCTCTACTGCCACCTTGTGGAAGTTTTCGCCCATTACAGGCTCTCATAAAAAGTAATGAGGGTAATGTAGAGCCATTTTCTGCTTTCCGGATTTCTCAAATATGATGCAACTTTAGAGAAGGCTTTTTTCCTTTCTTAAAATGTCTCAAGAAACTTCATTTGTGGTAATATATTTTAATAGTTTAATCTGTTAAATGATATCAAATAAATTTTAATAATTTATTCTGTTAAATATATGTCAGATATTCTGATTTAAAATTGAAACTACAAACCATGAAGGGTGAGGGTTTATTTTTCTGTGAAAAATGAAAGTTGAATCTAAAAATTATAAAAATTTAAGGTCTCTTGAAAAACACATTTTGAAGGACTTGAACTTAAGATAACTTATTTTAAGAACATAAGTCCCATTGGAGTTTGTATGTTTCCCAGACCAATGCTTCTCCAAACTAAAGTACACTGAGGTCATCTGGGTGTGCACTAAACCTGTAATAGGTGACTGATGTTCGCTTTCTGTGACTATCTCAGGTGACCTCAAGGAGATAACAAACACAACTGGTAAACAAGTTAGGCAGAGGCATGCAGGCAGTAACTTTGAAAAATCAGATATGATAGGAACATAATGTATTAAGATTACCTAAGGGTCTTTCATGTGTCTCTGGAAATCTGTAAACCTGATTTACAACCAGGCTAATTATACCTCCTAATGCACAGGGATTTGGAGAACTGCTTGCAAGCATGCATACCCCTTCCCCTCTTTGCATACAATCCCCTGTAAAAAAGTTTCAGAGCAGTTCTTCAGAGCAATCTGAAATACTCTGGGATTGGGCTTTAATCATCAGCATTCTCAAAGCTCCCAGGTGATTCTAATATGAAGACATTATATATTAAACCTAAGAAATACAATATAAGGGAGAAGCCGACCTCTGAAAATTAAAAATTACAAGGAGTAGCATTGTCCTTATCTTCCTGGAAATCTCAAGTGAATGTCAAAGTTGGGACAGAGTAACCATGCCAAAATGATCCTGAAAATACCTAATATGGAAGGCCATTGATAGACCTCTGTATACAACCCAATGCATAGGCATGAGGTCAGTTTCTGTAAACCATTAAGAATTAAGTCTAACCAGGGGCCTTCGGCTTAGGTGATGATCCCAGGGTCCTGCAGTCCAGCCCTGCATTGAGCACCATGCTGGGGTCCCTGCTCCGTGGGAAGTCTGCTTCTCCTTAGCCCTCTCCCACTCCTCCTGCTTTTGTTCCCTTTCTCCTGGTCTCACTCTCATTGTCAAATAAAATCTTTAAAAAGAATTAAGTCTAATCAGTAAATGAAAAGATATATCACATAATGTCACACATATCATGGGTTGGAAATATGGATACCAATAAAATGTCAATGCCAAAACCAAAAACCATCTATAGATTTAATGAAATCCCTATGAAGGTTTCAATGGCATTTGCTACAAAAGTAGGAAAAAAAATCCTAAAACTTAAATGAAACCACAAAAAATCATGAAAGTCAAAGTAATCCTGAAAAAGAACAACAAAGCAGTAGACATTATACTTCCAGAATTCAAGCTAGATGACATGATTATCGGCCTCAAAACAGTATACTGTTGGGTCCATGGTCAAAAGAGTGAGACTGATAAAAAGCGAAGGTCAAGCAAAGCTTTATTTCATGCCAAGCATTGAGAATCAAACTGACCAGCCAGGGCTGTCCCTTGCAAAGAGGCAACCTCTCCCTGCCTTACCAACTAACTTTTAAAGGGCAAGGGCCATGTGGTTGGGCCTGGCCACTCACAGGTGGCCAATGAGATTATAACACACAGAGAAAGCTGCACAGTCATGCTAGGTCACACATAAGTGACTAGTTGAATTGCAACTTACCCTAGTAGGTAATTGAACTAGCCTATCACCTTGGTCAGAATTGGCGCCCAAAGGGCGGGGCCCATACTCCTTGGTAGCTAGAGAGACAGTATGCACCCCCACGGATTGGATAGTTCCACCTGGCCTGACCCACCCTTGTATTTGGACTTTGTTACCTGGGACTGGTTTCCCTGGGACTTGTTTTTAAGTAAGTCCCCTGGGGGGAGGGGGGAGGGACAGTTTACGTTTTACTGCATAAATAACAAAATAACTGTTTAATCGGATGGCATCCCTCTGGCTAAATAGGCCCTTACAATATGGTACTGGGATAAAAATAGACAAATCAATGGAACAGAATCGAGAGTCCAGAAGTAAACCCAAGCATATAATAAGCCCAAATTAATTAATATGACAAGAGAGCCAAGAATACTCAAAGGGCAAAAGAAATTCTCTTAAATGATGTTAGGGAAATTGGATATTCACATGTAAAAAAAAAAAAACAAAAACTGGTCCTGTATTTTACAACAGTCACAAAAACTAGCTGGAAATGGCTTTATGACTTAAATATAAGACCTGAGCTGATGAAACTCCTGGAGGAAGATCTAGGAGAAGGGCTCCTTGACATGGATCTCGGCAGTGAGTTTTTTGGATAACACCTAGAGTACCAGCAACAAATAAAAAGACATGTGGCACTACACTGGGCTCCTTGCTCGGCAGGGAGCCTGCTTCTCCCTCTGCCTCTGCCTGCCACTCTGTCTGCCTGTGCTCGCTCGCTCTCTCCCTCTCTCTCTGACAAATAAATAAATTAAAAAAAAAAAAAAGATGTGGGACTACTTCAAACTAAAAAGCTTCTGTACAGCAAAACCATTAAGATGAAAAGACAACCTATAGAATGAGAAAAATATTTGCAAACCATTTATTAATAAGGGGTTAATATCTAAGATCTTTAAAGAATTCCTACAACTCAACAGTTAAAAAAAAAAATAATCTAAATGGGCAAAAGACCTCAATAGACATTTTCCCGGAAGAAAGGGAACAGGTATGTGAAAAGATGCTCAATGTGACTAGCCCTAAGGGAAATGCAAACCAAAACCACAGTGAGCTATCATCTCACTGTTAGAGTAGCCATCATCAACAGGAGTCAACAAATGCAGGTGCACATGTAGAGGAAAAGGAATACTTTGTTGTTGTTGTTGATGGATTTGTGAACTGGTACAGACATTATAGAAAACAGAATGGAGGGGCATCTGGGTGGCTCAGTGGGTTAAGGCCTCTGCCTTTGGCTCAGGTCATGATCGCAGGGTCCTGGGATCCAGTCCTGCATCGGGCTCTCTCCTCAGCAGGGGGCTTGCTTCCTCCTCTCTCTCTGCCTGCCTCTCTGCCTACTTGTTATCTCTGTCAAAAAAAAAAAAAAAAATCTTTAGAAAAAAAAAACACAACAGAATGGAGGATCCTCAAAAAATACAACTATCACATGACCTAACAATTCCACTTCTGGGAATATATCCAAAGGAAACAAAATCACTCAAAAAGGTACCTGTATCCCCATGTTCATACCAGCATTATTCGTAATAAAAAAGACCTGGAAATGACCTAAGTGTCCATTGACAGATGAATGGATAAAGAAATTGTAGTACACAATGTAATGTTATTCAGCCATAAAAAATGAGGAAGTCCTGCCATTTATGGATGGACCTTGAGGGCATTATGTTGAATAAAATAAGTCAGAGAAAAGCAAATACTGTGATCTCCCTTATATGTGTAATCTAAAAACTCAACTCCTGGGGCACCTGGGTGGCTCAGTGGGTTAAGCCTTTGCCTTCAGCTCAGGTCATGATCTCAGGGTCCTGGGATCGAGCCCCGCATCAGGCTCTCTGCTCGGCAGGGAGTCTGCTTCCCTTCCTCTCTGCCTGCTGCTCTGCCTACTTGTGATCTCTCTCTCTCTCTCTCTTAAATAAATAAAATCTTTGGAAAAAAGTAAAAACTCCTGGAAAAAGAGATGAGATTTGTGATCACCAGGTCACCAGAGATGGGGGTGGAAGGAGGAGGAATTGAAGGAAAGTGACCAAAATGTATAAACTTCTAGTTAGAAGGAAAACACCGGGAGTATAATGTACAGCACAACAACTACAGCTAACATGGCTGTATAATACATAGAGAAGCTAAGAGAGCAGGTCCTGCAGGTCCTGAGAGTTCTCATTCTGAAAAAAAACCTTTTTACTCTTTTTTTAAAATTTTATTATTATTTTTGCTTTTTATTGTATCTATGAAAGGCGCTTGTTGCTAGGTAAATGTATTGCATAATCATTTTGTGAGACCTGTAAGTCAAACCATCATGCTGTATGCCTTAAACTTATACAGTGATGTATGCCAATTATATCTCAGTAAAACTAGGGAGTGGTAGCAAAGGATAAAAAGTTGTGTAAACCTGTTTTGAAATCTTTTTAAAAACTCAGTTTTGTGTTCACTGATTCTTAAACAGGCACATAATGCATTTTCTGATTGTTAAACATACTTTTCTGTTAAAATAGTCTACCTTTTGAGTAAAGCAAATTAAAGACTTCTCAGCCAGTCTGAATGGGCCCCATAACCCATGCTCAGAGAGAGCATGTCATTAATGAAGTGGTTCTTGTATGTAGGGCAGATAAGAATTTTCTGGACATCTTGTACTAGGTAGGAATCAAGATTTCTGGGTAGAGGAGCAGGAAAAAAAATCACTGTTGGTCAAGAACAATAAAAATGTTCTCTGAATTTTCCTACTTGGATTCTGTAAACTCAAGCCTGTAATTTATTATAATATTATATATAAATGTAATAAGTGTTAACATAGTAGGGAGTCACAATATTGCTAACATATGAAAGGGAGAAAATGCTGTTTTACCTAAGATACATATGGGGAAGTAGAGACTTGTGTATAAGTCTTGACTTTCAATTAATCTTTCAAGTTATTTTCAAATGCATTCCACTAAAAACTGTATGCTGAGGTACAACTTCTTTTTTTTTTTTTAATTTATTTATTTGTCAGAGAGAGAGAGGGAAAGAGAGAGAGAGAGAGAGAGCAAGCACAGGCAGACAGAGTGGCAGGCAGAGGCAGAGGGAGAAGCAGGATCCCTGCCGAGCAAGGAGCCCGATGTGGGACTCGATCCCAGGACGCTGGGATCATGCCAGGACGCTGGGATCATGACCCGAGCCGAAGGCAGCCGCTTAACCAACTGAGCCACCCAGGCGTCCCTGAGGTACAACTTCTAATGTCTGTAGAGGAGGAAAGAGGCTATTGGTTTAGTGTTGTTTCTGATGCAAGTGACTGTGTCTGAAACTTAGAGAAACAATGACTCTTAATCTTTTTTTTTGAGCCACTTTTTGAAATATAATTGACATATAATTTACTGCACAGTTCGTTAAGTTTCGGCCAATGTATACATGTTTAAAACCACCTCCACGATCAAGATAATGAACAACCCTACCAGAAACTTTCCCCCTCCCACTTTTTATTTAATTTCCTTCCCCTGACCCTTCAGACTGCTTCTTTCTAGGCAATCGCTGGTCTGCCTTTTGTCACTAGAGATGAGCTGGCATTTTCTAGAGTTGTGTATACATACCTCATATACTATGTAGCTGTTTCTGCCGAGTTGCTTCCACTTAACATTTACTTTGAGATCCGTCTGTGTTGTTATGGGCATAATTTTATTGCTGAAAGCTACTTGATTGAATAGATGCAACATCGTCTAACCACATACTTGTTAATGCAAACACTGTTTCCAGTTTGAGTCAGACCTAAGAATAAAATGGATGAACCCCATGTCTCTGCTTGCTGACAGCATCCAGTTAGAGCGATCCTTTTTTTCCTTAGATTCGCCTTCAAATCTATTAGCCAAATCTCCAGTCCTAAAGTGGGTTCTCTCTAATACTCTATTCCTCACACCTCCTCAGGGTTCCCCTTGGCATGAGTTTTCCCTCATTGAAAGGAGTTTTAAACGTAACTTGTTCAATTACAAGTGTGCTCCTGGTGGTCTTTAGCTAATATTCCTTTCTAGGGCTTTTTCTGTGTCGTCTAAATTGCCTAATTTATTGGCAGAAAGCTGTTCATAATATGTTCTTACTATTTTCATTTTGTATGTGTATAATCAAGTGATGTTACTGAGTTTACCAAGTTTATTGATCTTCTCCAGGATCAGGAGGTTTTGTGGTTTTTGTTTCCTCCATTGTTTTCTGTATAACATTGGTGTCTGCTCATATTATTTTTGTGCTTCTTACTTTGGCTCTAATTTCTTTTTTCTATTATTCTTAAATCTGAAGTCACTGATTTGAGATCTTTTTTTACTAATTGCAGAGGCTGTCAGTGCTAGACATTTATTTCTTAAGTGCTACTAAATCCTACAGATTTTGGTACGCTGTGTTTTTATTCCAACCAAGCTTAAAACACTTTTCCAGTTTTCCTTTACATTACTTTTTTGAATTGTAAGTTGTTTAGAAATGTCACTTAGCTTCCAAATAATTGGAGATTTTTCGAAATCTTTGTTATTGATTTTTAATTTAATTCCATTATGCTCAGAAAACATACTGTGTGGATTTTTTTTTATCATTTTTAAGTTGTTTAATTTTATGGCCTAGAATATGACCTTCCTTGTTAAATGTGCACATTTGAAAAGAATACATAATCTGCTGTTATTGGGTGCTGTGTTTCATAAATGTTAATGTGTCATTCATATTCTATATGTATTTTTAATACATGTTATTAGTTTAAGGGGCACAACATAGAAATTTGACAATTCACTACATTACACAGTGCTCACCACTGTTCAGTATAGTCACCATCTTCTGTATCTGTTGATTTCATATCTATTCCATCAAATATTAACAGAGGAGTATCAAAAGCTCCTACTATAATTGTGGGTTTATTTCCTTTTGCAGTTCTATCTGTATTTGCCTCGTGAATTTTGAAGGTCTGTTAGTAGGTACACAAATGTTTAGGATTTTTATACCCCCTAGGTGAATTGAACATTTTATCCTTCTAAAATAACAACCTATTTACCACAATAAAATAACTGGGGAAAAATTTATTGAAATGTCCAAAAAGGCAATAAAAAGAAAATAATAAGATTCAAATTTTCATGATAGGCCAAAATATATATATACTAAAATAATTATCTACCTATCCTTTAAATTTTTGTTTTGAAACATACTTTCTCTGATATAGTAAAAGCCAATTTTGATTTTTTTTTGGCTTAGCATTATCAAGTTGTTATATCTTTTTTTCATCCTTTCACCCTTAACCAATTTATCCTTATACGTAAAGTACATTTCTTATAGGATACATACAGACCAAAATTTTTATTACTATTTTTATACATTTTATTTTTATGCATATTATAAAGCCCATACTACACTGGTATTATTTTTTCTTAAATATATTTAAAGAGATTTGAACATGAAAAATGATCTATTGGTGACACAAGAACTCTAATCCTTCTGTCTCCTACTTTACTGCCTTAGGTGTATAATTTATATCTAATAATTTCCTCTCTCCTCACTGCATATAAAATGTAAGCAGGGTACAATGTTGGTAGCTATCTTTCCAGTTTTGTTTATAGGATGAGACCATTTAGATGGACCCATAACAGAACTAGACAAAGAATGAGCATCACCCAGAAATATTAGACTTGCAGCTGATTTCAGTAACTGGGAGACTTGTAGCTGATTCCTCCCATTCTGTAAATCTGTAAAAGCAACTCTCTTTCTCTTTGGCTGTCAACATCAATCTCTCTAGACCAGTGGTTCTCAAACTTTAGCATGGCCAGAATACAGTCAGGGATTTGTGAAACACAGATTGCTTAGTTTCTGATTCAATAATTCTAAGTTTGGCTTGAGGATTTGCACTTCTCATAAGTTGCCAAGTGATAACAATGCTTTTAGTTTGGTGACCTCACTTTGAAAACCACTTCCTTAGACAGTACTCTAACACATTTTTTCTGTTTAGAGACTCTTTTTAAGTGTGAAAATCATAAGACTATAGAGAATTTTTTTGGAAATATAGCTATAGGAAGACTGATTTATATGGATGTTGGGCAGGAAAGAATGGACTATTTAATTATTTGCTGCCATGTTTTTGG
Organism: Mellivora capensis; assembly: GCA_004024625.1. Taxonomy (NCBI): domain Eukaryota; kingdom Metazoa; phylum Chordata; class Mammalia; order Carnivora; family Mustelidae; genus Mellivora; species Mellivora capensis. The sequence goes on along the minus strand of PISX010012461.1, from coordinate 37,308 downwards.
TTGTCTAGTATTTGAAACCCTTAGCTATGTTTGAGGAATATTCCACTCTGTGATAATTCATGGCTCCAGAATTCTTTTCCGCTAGAGAAGCTATAAGGTCTAGACCTTTCTGTTCCCTGACCCTGAAAGCTAGAGCACAGACACATGATCTAAGCGTTTCCATGGTGGGAGTAAGGACGGTCTCCTAAGCAAAGTGCTACACAGCAGCATGGTTAGTGTGATCTGGTGCCCTGCTGCTATAGCCATACTATCTTTGCCGTTTTGCTCCCATGACATAAATTTTGCCATAGTTATGGATGCCCGATTGCCTTGATTTCTGCCCACTATAACATTTTTGATATTTTCTTATCTTTCCAGAGATAGTGAGTTATGATTACTTTCCTGTTCAAGTTAGTCAAAGTCAGTGCATATTGCTTGCAAAATAGAACCTGTTTTCTGATTGGCCTTTTAGTTCTTTTGCTTGTATAACTGTTTTGGCTATGTCTTCCAATTCTGTTGAATAAAAGTGACCAGAGCAGGCATTCCTGGGGACCTGGGTGGCTCAGTCAGTTAAGCAACTCCCTTCTGCTCAGATCATGATCCCATGGTACTGGGATCAAGCCCTGCACTGGGCTCCATGCTCTGGGTTGAGGGTGGGAAGGAGTCTGCTTCTCCTTCTCCCTCTGCTGCTCCACTACTTGTGCTCTCTCTCCCTCTGTGTCAAACAAATAAAAATAAAATCTTGAAAAAAAAAAAAAAAAGGAGTGGGCATCCTTGTCTTATTCCTGAGATTACAGGAAAAGTTATCAGCTTTTCACCATTGAGTATGACGTTAGCCGTAGACCATAAATATGGCCTTTATTACGTTGAAGTATTCATTCTGTAGTTACTTTGTTGAGAGTTTTGATCATGAAAGGATTTTGAATTTTGTCCAATTATCTTTCTGCACTTATTGAGATTGATCATACAATTTTCATCCTTCATTTTGTTAATGAGGTGTATCATGTTGATTGATTTGCAGGTACTGAGCCATCCTTATACCCCTGGAATAAATCTCACCTAATTATGATGAATGATCCTTTCAGTGTATTGTTGAATTTGGTTTGCTAATATTTTGTTGAAGATTTTTTGCATCTATATTCATCAGGAATATTGGCCTATAGTTTCATTAGTTTTTTGGAGTGACTTTGTCTGATTTTGGTATTAGGGTAACTGTGGCCTCATAGAATGAATTTGGAAGCATTCCTTTCTCTTCTAGCTTTTGAATAGTTTGAAAAAGATAGGTAGTAATTCTTTTCTAAATGTTTGGTAGAATGTACCCATGAAGCCACTTGGGCCTGGACCTTTTGTTTGTTGGGAGTTAGGTTTCTTTTTGTTTTGGTTTTTAACCAATTATTTTATTTTATTTATTTTTTTAAACCAAAGTCAGTTTTATTATTAGTAACCTGTCTGTTTAAATTTCTATTTCTTCAGTCTTGGAAGATAGTATGTTCCTAGAAATGTACCCATTTCTGTTTTGTTGTCTAATTTGTTGGCATGCGATTTTTCACTGTAGTCTCCCATTATCCTTTGTATTTCTGTCATGTTGGTTGTAACTTCTCTTTCATTTCTGATTTTGAGTCCTCTCAATTTTTCTTGAGTATTCTGGCTAAAGATTTATCAGTTTTGTTTATCTTTACAAGAACCAGCCCTTAATTTCATTGATCTTTCTTATTTTTTCTGTAAGCCTTTATTTCATTTATTTCTGCTCTGATATTATTACTTCTTTTGAACAATTTTGGACTTTGTTCTTTTCCTAGTTCCTTTTGGTGTAAGGTTAGATTGTTTATTTGAGATTTTTGTTTCTTGAGGTAGGACAATAGAGCTATAAACTTCCTTCTTAGTACTTCTTTTACTGTGTCCCAAAGATTTTAAACTGTAGTGTTTCTATTTTCATTTGTCTCCAGGTTTTTTATTTCCTCTTTAATTTCTTTGACCCATTAGTTGTTGAGTAGCATGTTGTTAAGTCTTGACATGTTCTTCTTCCAGTTGTCTTGTAATTGATTCCTAGTTTCATACTATCGTGGTTGGAATAGATGATTAATATGATTTCAGTCTTTTTACATTTATTGACACTTGTTTTGTGGCCTACCATGGGAGCTATCCTAGAGAATGTTCTATGTGAACATTGAAAAGAAACTTGAACGTGTGCTCTGCTATTTTTGGATGGAAAATTCTGTATATATCTGTTAAGTCTAATGTGTCATTCAAAAATACTGTTTCTTTACTGATTTTCCATCCGGATGATCTCTACATTGATGTAAGTGGGGGTATTAAAGTCCCCCACTATTCTTGTATTACTGTCAATTTCTTCCTTTATGTCTGTTAATATTTATCTATTGAGATGTTCCAATGTTGGGTACATAGATATTTACATTGTTTTATCCTCTTGTTGAATTGACCCCCTTATTATGTTGTGCTCCTCTTTGTTTCTTGTTACAGCCTTTGTTTTAAAATCTGTTTTGTGAGTATTGCTACCCTGGCATTTTTCTGCTTCCATGTGCATGAAATCTCTTTTTCCATCCTTCACTTGCAGTCTGCATATGTCTTTAGGTCTGAACTGATTCTTGTAGGCACCATATAGATGGGTCTTTTAATTTTAATCCAATCAGTCACCTTAGGTCTTTTGATTGGAGGCTTATTCCATTTACATTTAAAGTAATTATTGATAGCTATGTATTTATTGCCATTTGTTGTTTTCTGGCTGTTTTTGTAGTTCTTCTCTGTTCCTTTCTTATCTTGCCTTGTAGTTGAATGACTTTCTTTAATGCTTTCTTTTTGTGGGTGTGGGTGTGTTTCTGAATCTATTCTACATTTTTGGTTTGTGGTTACCATGAGGTTCATATATAACATCCTGTGTAGATAGCAGTCTATATTAAGTTAATGGTTGCTTAAGTTTGAACACATGCTAAAGGAGCTACGTGTTTACACCCCCTCTACCTTTTATGTACAGGATATCATATTTTACATATTTTATTTCATGTATCCCTTACCTAATTTTTGTAGATATAACTAGTAATACTACTTTTGTATTTTAACAGTCATATTAGCTTTATAAATTGATCTACTACTTCTACTGTGTGTTTGCTTTTACCAGTGAAATATTTTTCTTTTCATAATTTTCTTCTACTTATAGCCTTTTCTTTTGTAGTTTAACCCACTTAGTGGTGATGAATTCCTTTACCTTTTGTTTATTTGAGAAACTCCTTATCTCCTTTAATTCTGAATGGTAAACTTGCTTGGCAGGCTATTCTTGGTTGAAGGATTTTTTCTCTTTCAGCTCATTGAATATATCATTCTACTCTCTTCTGACCTGCAAAGTGTGCTGAAAAAGCAGCTGATGGCTTTACGTGGTTTTCCTTGAACATAACGATTTCTTTTTCTTTTGCTGCTTTTAGGATTTTCTCTTTATTTTTAATTTTATTCTAATTTTTTAAAAGATTTTGTTTATTAGGGAGAGAGAGAGAGGGAGGACGAGTGGGGTGGGGGGAGGAACACAAGGAGAGGGAGAAGTAGACTCCCCACTGAGCAGGGAGCCTAATGCGGGGCTCGACCCCAGGACCCGAAGAACATGACCTGAGGTGAAGGCAGAGGCTTAACTGACTAAGCCACCCAGGTGCCCCAATTTTTCCATTTTGATTATTATGCTTCTTGCTGTGGACCGTCTTCATCTTATTTAGGAACTTCTCTGCTTCCTGGACTTGGTGAATGTCTGTTTCCTTCCTGAGACTAGGGGAGTTTTCAGATATTCTTTCTTATTTCTGACAATATCTTCTTTTTAGTTGAAATATTATGTTCATGTTTTAGTGTAAGTACTTATATATTTAAGCTTAATTACCCACTTTGTATATACATATTTTGAAATTTATTATTGAAGTATAGTTGATATAAAATGTTATATTAGTTTCAGGTGCACAGCATAGTGATTTGACAATTTTATACATTACTCATTGCTCACCATGATAAGTATCATCACCATCTGTCTCCGTATGACATTATTATAATATTAACTGTATTCCTTATGTTGTACTTTTCATCCCTGTGACATATTTTATGACTGGAAGTTTGTACCTCTTAATCCCCTTCACCTGTCTCACTATTCCCCCAACCACTTCTCTTCCAACAACCTCCAGTTTGTTCTTTGTTCTTATGAGTCTATATGGGTTTTTTGTCTTTTTTTTTTTTAGTGGTTTTTTGGGTTTGTTTTGTTTTATATTTCACATATAAATGAAATCATATGGTATTTGTTTTTCTGACTTATTTCACTTAGCATATTACCTGCTAAGTACATTCATGTTGTCATGAATGGCAAGATCTCATTCATTTTTATGGCTAGTATTGCATTGTACATGTATACCACATATTCTTTATCCACTCATCTATCAGTGGATACTTGCATTGTCTCCATATCTTGGCTATTGTAAATAATGCTGCAATAAACATAGAGATGCATATATCTTTTCAAGTTACTGTTTGCATTATTTTTTTGAAAAATTCCCAGTAGTGAAATTATTAGATTACATGGTATCTTTATTTTTAATTTTTTGAGAAACCTCCATACTGTTTTCCATAATAGTTTCATCAGTTTGCATTCCTGCCCACAAGTACATGAGGGCTCCCTTTACTCCACATTCTCACTAATACTTGTTATTTTTTGTCTTTTATATATTAGCCATTCAGACCTATGTGAGGTGATATCTCATTGTGGTTTTTATTTCATTTCCTTGAGGATGAGTGATGTAAAGGATCCTTTCATGTGTTTGCTGGCCATTTGTATATTATCTTCGGAAAGATGTCTATTTAGATACTCTGCCCTCCTCTTTTTTTTTTTTCTTTCTTAGAAGTAGGGGAGAGGCAGAGAGAGAGGGAGAGAGAATCTTATGCTTCATGAGGAGCCCAGCACAGGGATCCTGAGATTCCTGAGATCATGACCTGAGCCAAAATCAAGAGTTGGATGCTTAACCAACTGAGCCACCCAAGCACCCCTGCCCATTTTTTAAGCAGATTTTGTTTATTATGAGTTAAATCAGTTCTTTATATATTTTGGATATTAACCCCTTGTTGAGTATATCATTTGTGAATATCTTCTCCCATTCAGTAGGTTCCCTTTCTGTTTTGTTGGTGATTTCCTTTGCCGTGCAAAACAACTTTTTATTTTGGTATAGTCCCAATAGTTTATTTTTGCTTTGATTTCCTTTGCCTGAGGAGATATATCCAGAAAAATATTGTAAGGGTGATATCCAAGGGATTACTATCTACATTTCATTTTAGGAGTTTTATGGCTTTAGGTCTCACTTTTAGGTCTTTAATCTATTTTAAGTTTATTTTTGCATATGGTGTAAGAAAGTGGTCTAGCTTTATTCTTTGACATGTAGCTGTCCATCTTTCCCAGTAAGTTTCCTACAAGATGATCTTTTCCCCATTGTATATTCTTGCCTCCTTTGTTGTAATTAATTGACTATATAAGTGTGGATTTATTTCTGAGCTCTCTATCCTGTTCCACTGATCTGTGTGTCTATATTTGCACCAATACAAGCCTGTTTGGATTATTATAGATTTGTAGTATAGTTTGGAAAGTTAAGGTTGTGATACCTTCAGTTTTGTTCTTTCAGGAAATTGTTTTCATTATTTAGGTTCTTTTATGGTTCCATACAAATTTTAGGATTATTCTAGTCTGTAAAAATTTTTTGCTCTAGGTATTTTGATGGGGATTACATTGAATCTGTAGATTGCTTTGGATAGTATGGGCATTTTTGATAGTATGTATACTTCCAATCCATGAGCATAGTATATCTTTCATTGTTTGTGTTGTTTTTATTTCTTTCATCAGTGTCTTAATTTTCAGAGCACAGGTTTTCAGCTTCTTGGTTAAATTTATTTTTTGGTGTTTTATTGTTGGTATAGTTGTAAATGGGGTTGATTACTTAATTTCTCTTTCTGCTACTTTGTTATCGACCTATAGAAATAACAAATTTCCTGTTTATTGAGTTTGAATCCTGTAAGTTTACTGAATTTCATTTCATTTTCATAGTTTTTTGTTGAAACTTCAGGGCTTTCTATATAGTATCATGTCATCAGCAAATAGTGAAAGTTTTACTTCTCCCTTACCAATTTGGATGTGTTTTATATCATTTTATTGTCTTACTGCTGTGACTAGGACTTCCAGAGATATGACAAATGAAAGTGGTAAAAGTAGACATTCTTGTCTTGCTCCTGATCTAAGAAGAAAGATTTTCAGCTTTTCATCATTGAGTACAAAGTTAGCTGTGGGTTTTTCATATATGGCCTTCATTATGTTGAGATATGCTCCAGCTAAACCCACTTTGTTGAGGGTTTGGCTTGTTTTTGTGTTGTTGTTTTTTTTTAATCATAAACGGGTGTTGTATTTTGTCAAATATTTTTTCTCCATCTATTGAGATGATCATATCGTTTTTATCTTTCCTCTTATTAACATGATGGATCACATTGACTGATATGAGGATGATGATTCCATCCCTAGAATAAGGCCCACTTGATTGTGGCAAATGATCATTTTAATGTATTGTTGAATTCAATTTGCTAATATTTTATTGAGGATTTTTGCATCTATGTTTTATCAGCGATATCTGCCAATAATTTTCTTTTTTGTCATGTCTTTGTCCTGTTTTGGTGTTGGGATAATGCTGGCCTCATAGAAAGAATTAGGAATTCATCTGTCTCTTCCACTATTTGTAATATTTTGAGAAGAATAGGTATTAACTCTTCTTTAAATATTGGTAGAATTCACCCGTGAAGCCATCTGGTCCTGGAGTTTTATTGGTTTTATTTTTTATTTTGATTGCTGATTCAATTTTATTACTAGTAACTGGACTGTTCAAATTTTCTATTTCTTCCTGATTCAGTGTCAGAAGATTGTGTTTCTAGAAATTTATCCTACATATTTATCCAGTTATTGTTTCATTTTTTTTAAGATTTTATTTTTTTATTTGACAGAGATCACAAGTAGGCAGAGAGGCAGGCGGGGGGGTGGGGAAGCAGACTTGCCACTGAGCAGAGAGCCCACTGTGGGGTTTGATCCCAGGACCCTGGGATCATGACCTGAGCCGAAGACAGAGGCTTTAACCCACTGAGCCACCCAGGTCCCCACAGTTATTGTTTCTTTAAATACGTTTTTTCTCCCACTTTCTTTTCTCCTTCTAGAACCCCTATAATATAAATGTTGCTATGATTGATTTTTGTTGCAGATGTCCTAGTCTATCTTCATTTTTTAAATTCTTTTTTTTTTCTTTTTGCTGTTCAGCTTAGGTGCTTTCTACTACCATGTCTTGCAGATTGCTGATCTGTTCTTCTGCATCCTTTAATCTGCTGTTGATTTTCTCTAACATATTTTAAATTTTCAACTATTCTTCAGTTCTGATTGGTTCTTTGTTTTATTTTCTATCTCTCTGAAGTTCTCACTAGGTTCATCCTCTCAAGTCCAGCGAGTATCTTTGTGACCATTACATTGAAATCTTTTTCAGGTAGATTGCTTATCTCCATTTCATTTAGTTCTTTTTCTGTGTTTTTATCTTATACTTTTATTTGGAACTTGTTCTCTGTCTCCTTATTTTGTCTGACTTTCTGTGTTTTTTTTTTCTTTGTATTATATAGTTCAGCTACATCTTTTGGTTTTAAAAGTAGTGACCTTATGTAGAAGGTGTCCATTGATGCCCTGTAACACAACCCCCCCAGTCACCAGAACCAGAAGCTCCAAGGGTATCCCCTATGTGGCCTGTGTTTGCCCCCCACCCCTTGTGACTCAGCCTCAGCTCTTTGGGTGCACTGGTGGATAGGGCTTGTCCCCTGCATGGCTGACTGAGAAGCCCTGGTGCAGCCACAGCAGGTGTGCTGGTGGGTGGGGCCAGCCCTCATTCCATCTGTCCACAGTGATCAGCTGCACCTGCTATGATGCACTGGTGGAGCAGGCTTTGCTCCTGGCACAGCTAGCTGAAAAGCCCAGCTGCTGCTACTGCAGGCACACTAGTGTGTGGGATTAGTTTTCCCAACCCTTTGAAGGGGAAAGTGTCCCAGCTGAGGCCACCTGTCCAGTGTTGCAGGGCAGAACTCACTATGGAGGGACACCAGTCCTGAGTGGAGCTGCCTGCTAGGTGAGGCAGGGCAGCAGCTCTTTGGAGGGGTTGCCTGCTGAGGTAAGCAGATGGGGTGGGGCAGGTCTGTAGGGAAGTGTCAGGGCAGGCAATTGGTGCTAACCAGGTAAATGGAGAGTGTCAGAACTGGTGCTGCAACCATTGGTTATCTAGGCTGAAGGAGGGCAAGAAAAACATCACCAGCTAGCACTTCCATAGAAAGCTCCCACAGATCCCTGACTCTCTGGCATATGTCCTAAAATTAATCAATAATTTTTTTTTTTATGTATAACTCAGGTGGTTTTCAAACTGGTGCTTCTGTGCTGGGTCCCCTGCCAAGGTGTATCTGTAGGAGGCGGTGACTCAGGATCAGAATACTCTGTCATCTTCCTTCTCTCACGTTTTCTTTTCTTTTTTCTCCCCCCCACCTTTAGGTTCAGTTAGCCAGCATGTAGTGCATCATTCATTTTTAATGTAGTGTTCAACAATTCATTAGTTGCGTAAAACACTCAGTGATCATCACACTACATGTTTTCCTTAATACCTATCAATTCATCCATCAGTGGGTATGCAGGTTGTTTCTGTTTCTTGACTATTGTAAATAATGCTGCAATGATTATGGGGCTGCAGATATCATTTTGAACTAGTGTTTTCATCTTCATCAAATACTCAGAAGTGGAATTACTGGATCAATATGGTAATTACATTTTTAATTTTTAAGTTGTTTTAAGTATAGTCAACACCCTTTCATTTGGGTCAGATGCTCTCAATGCCTAGAGAGCAAGTTGCCAAAGCAAATTTTAAAACGGAATGTAAATAAGAATGATCTCACTCTAAGTTCTGTATTTCTGGATTAGTTTTAAATTTGGTTTCACCAAAACTAAGAAATAGTATAAAATTCATTAGAGCTGATTGTCCACTAGGATAGAGTATCTCTCCTTGGTTGTATTTTGCTTGGGGAAGGGAAGGGATCATGTGTCTCTCGAGGCCAATAAATTGCAAGGACAGTTTTCTCTAAGCAGTACAGAAAACACAATGTTTGGATACTAAGATGTTGTCTTTATAGTAAGCCTGCTCACCGCACCCTTTTTCTTCAAAATGACAAGCATGACTGGTGTAACAGTCCTGGCATTTGTCAGTCTTTCCAAGTTTGTTGCAGTTTAGTGCTCTTTATATTTTTTGGAAGTAAAAGTCCTGAGAATGTCTTTTAATTTTTTATGCATCTTGAGTCCAGTTTTATGTATTTAATTCTAGGGACTTCTACCTGATTCTGCAAGATGTAAGCTACTCTCAGATATTTTGTATCAACATAAAGTAACTTTTATAAAATATTCTAATAGCATTCTTACTTATGAAAAGAGACTTTAAGGAAAAGTAAATAAAATGTCTATGTTGGTTAAAAATTGAGTGCTGTTGTGAGAAAATGACCTATGTTTTAAGAGGTAGGGTAGATAGGTTGTTAAAATTTTGGTCTTTGTGAGAGCCAGAGAGCATTCATTGAACCAGTTACTTCACATCCTTTTGGACCACACCATGGTTCTTTTATCCTTTTGTCTTTGCTCCACTGGAACTTTACCCTCCTTTCTATGAGCCAAGGTCTGTAATAACTTCACCACTCGGTTATCTGAAAACCTCTTTTACTTACCCATGAACACCCTTGATTGTGTGGGTCTAAGAAAAAGAAGGCCTTCTACATGAAAGCTAAGAGTACTGAGAAGCCTGATAAATGTCTGGAAGCCTTTCTTGGGATGGTTTGAGATTTAGAAGAGATTAAGTACTGAGTCCCAAATACTGGCAATGAAACTTAGGAAACTGTAGGATTGAGCGTCATTACGGCTCGGGCTTGTAGAATAGCGATCATATTGTCATATTGTCCTTGGTCAGTTTGGGAGGTCAAGAAGAGTTATTTAATAACTGGAATAAAGACATTTTAGTTTTTCCAATAACAATCTCCAATTCCAAAATTTTTGAATACTCCTTTCTTGCTGTTTTACCTTGTTTGGGCTCCTTGGATGAGAGTGTGGAAGAAAGTTAGGAACTTTCTTGGCCATTTACTGTTTACCAAGCCTCTTTCATCTGCAGACAAATGGGTGTGCCACACTTACACTATCACTGGGATGGCATAGTACCACAGGTCTCCCCTTGGGGTTGTCTGGTTCTTTGTGATGCTGATCTCTGCTGATGTGGTAGTTTCCTGCGTCTTTATGAATTTGGCTTGGATATGTTTCCTTAGTGTTGCCTTATCCTGAAGGGAGGGGATATTTAAAAGCTAGATCAAGTGGGTTTGGCTGCCACTCTAAGAAGTCTGAATTTTTTTTTTAAAGATTTTATTTATTTATTTGACAGAGATCACAAGTAGGCAGAGAGGCAGGCAGAGAGAGGAGGAAGCAGGCTCCCTGTGGAGCAGAGAGCCTGATGTGGGGCTCGATCCCAGGACCCTGGGGTCATGACTGGAGCCAAAGGCAGAGGTTTTAACCACTAAGCCACCCAGGTGCCCCTGAATTTTGTTTTTAAGTATAATGGAAAACTTTGAAGTATTAACAAAATCTGATTGCTACTTTAGGAAGAAAACTCAGTTCTAAGTCAGAGATGGTCTATGCAGGAGCAACAGTGGAAGCAGAGGCCAGTTAGGGGGCTGATGCAAAGGTCTAGATGAGAGACGATTGCATCTAAGATTAGAACACTGGTGAAGTGGCTGGATTCAAGCTATGATTTGATTGCAGAGCCAGTAGAACTTACTGGTGGGTTGGATTCAAGTGTGGAAGAAACCAATGAGCAAAGTCCCAGAAGTGCACCCAGAATCTACAAGGAAGCCATTAAAACCATTGCTAAAGGTGGGAGAACATCTTGGCACTCAACTGGGTTTAAGGATGAGAATAGTATGCAAATGATAAAATCAGAGGGTAGCAACTTCAAAAAAGCATACACAGTGGAATAATGATGCAAAGCAAAGGGTCATCCTTTCTCTCTGACCCCATGAATTACCATGGGACTCATTTCCATTTCCCAATGAAATGGAAATCTGTCTGGTTTTAGGAAAGGGGTGTCATCAAGTGAAAACTGGTGTTAGGTAAGATGGAGTAGAGAAAGGGTTAGAAGGGAGATCAAAAATCTAGAGAGGGACGCCTGGGTGGCTCAGTTGGTTAAGCGGCTGCCTTCGGCTCGGGTCATGATCCCAGCGTCCTGGGATCGAGTCCCACATCGGGCTCCTTGCTCGGCGGGGAGCCTGCTTCTCCCTCTCCCTCTGCCTGCCACTCTGTCTGCCTGTGCTTGCTCGCTCTCTCTCCCTCTGTCTCTGACAAATAAATAAATAAAATCTTAAAAAAAAATCTAGAGAGATTTAAAAAAAAATCTAGAGAGATTTATTCTTAAATGAATTATATTGAAGGTATGGGTGGATAGAGGGTGATAAATGAGACTGGGTGATGAGAGTGTTGTAAGAAAAAGCAGGAGGAGTCCCTTAATCTTAACATTATTAGGTAAAAACTGTCATGGAAAATGGGCTGAAGGCACAGGTTCATGATAAGGGATGAGAAATGCTGAGAAGGAAAATTTACTTTAAAGGCCAAATAATATACTTATCATACCAAACTTCTGTCTGGAATATTAGCATCATGGTTACACCATCCTGTGTTATGGGAGGGCCTGGGTGGAGGCCTAGTCTCTGTGGGCCTTTTCTAATGTCTACATTTACTGTTGAGTAGAGTAATTGTGACATCAGAAGAAAATCATCCAATCATGGTTTTCTGCTTTTCTTTTAAAATTTGTTTCCAATTTTTTTAGTCTTTTGCACTTTTCTCACCATCCATATTTCTTCTAACTTCTCACTTGCCTTATGGGTCATAGCCTACTATACAATGCATTAATATTCTAACATTTTAAGTTTGAAACTGATTTTTGGCAGTTTTCGCACCCAGGGTTTTAAAAATGCTCAACTGGGATATATCTCTTGTCATGAATCACATCCATCATAACAGCCTTTCACTTTTTTGACAATGAACCTTGCTATCTGGATAACCAGATCATCCCATCACCTTGTGACATCATTAATGGCATAATGTCCATATCTGTACAGTGAACATCTAGGTGATCCCTTTCATGTGAAAGATAAGGCAACACCTCCAGACAAAACATGAAATATGTGGCACAGCTAAACACCATTCCTTCTCTATTAAATCTTAATTATTGGCTGTTCCCTTTCTATTAAATCTTAAGTATTGGTATGTTAAAGAATTTATATATACCACCTTATTAGTACACATCACACTTTGTTTTCAAGTCCTACTGTGACCCATTTGATGGAATTTGAACTTTGAAGTTATAAGATTGGCCCTTTTAGCATGTGAGAAGGGGGAGGGAGAGAAAAGATATAAAAAGCAATTTAACCTACTAATGAATTTGTATCCATATTAACAAAAAGCCAAAGACTTCCTGAACCAGTTAACCAGACTTTTTTTTAACAATGGATTGGCAAGAAAAAGATTGCAGATGCCACCTGTTGAGGCAGCGACGACCTTCAGAGTTAAGGTAATACTGCTTCTTCTTAGAAATCTTCACATTTGGGGCGCCTGGGTGGCTCAGTGGGTTAAAGCCTTGCCTTCGGCTCAGGTCATGATCCCAGGGTCCTGGGATCAAGCCCCACATCGGGCTCTCTGCTCATCAGGGAGCCTGCTTCCCGCCTCCTCTCTCTGCCTGCCTCTCTGCCTACTTGTGATCTCTGTCAAATAAATAAAATCTTAAAAAAAAAAAAAGAAATCTTCACATTTAATTACATATTCAATGTTTGCCTTGTTCTTGTATTGTAGGCTTTCTAAAGGCAAAGATCATAGCCTCAGGATTTTTCACAATGTCTGGCACACTAGGGCCCCCTTTCAGGTCCCCTCCCTCCTCAGGAGCTTTGTATTATCCATTTGCTATCATTCAGTAAACTTGCTTTGCTGTCAAAAAAAAAAATGTTTGGCATGCTATAACCTTTCAGTAAATATTGATTGAATAAATAATTTTAATTTGGGAAGATCAATCAAGTTGGGAAATAGTGCTGATTAATATGCTGATGTCTTCTGGTAGTCAAACTTTAGTTAGTTAAAAAATTGAGCTAAGAATATGAAAACAAATTTCTGAAATAAGTCCTTTTCTTAAGTCCCCTCCCCCCCTTTATTTTCCTGTAGGCTCCTTGCTCAGCATGGAGCCCAACACAAGGCTTGAACTCACAACCCAGAGATTAAGACTTGAGCTGAGATCAAGAGTCAGACACTTAACCAAATAAGCCATGCAGGCACCCCTCAAATAAGCCCTTTTATTCATTAGTTCCTACCTACTTTCTCCATCTAGAGATGAGAGAGATGTAGTCAATAGCCAGTGGTCCCTTGTATGGCAGATAGAAAAAGCTAAGGTTCTGGAGATAAATGATGTAATAGGTCCTAAAAGGTAGATGTGTAACATGTTTTTGTGTATACTGATACACAGAATGTTCGATAATGTTTGCAACCCAGAGAGGACCCTTGTCAACCTACTGTTAAGTGGACATTTATTAAAATTCCAATATTTTTAAGTAAAAACAATAATGGATGTTCTAGGAAACATGTTTCTTAAACTCTGAGGAGTGTAGTTACTTCATTGGCTATTGCTTCTGTTTGAATAACTTCATTCTAGTTGGCTATATATGCAGTTGCTGTGGTGTGGGGGACTTGTTTTGTTATGAAAATAATATATTTTTGAAGTCATTCATCTCTAAACTAGAAAATGCTAGAGTCATCAGTTAAAGTATGGTAAAGGACTGCAAGAGCTAGGCTCCTTCAAGTTAGGGCTCTTTGGCAATATAAAAGTGTTTTTAAAATCTTTGTTATTGAAGTGTAATCGACATACAGTGTAATACTAGTTACAGGTAAGCAATGTGTTTATTCAGTGATTCTCGACTCAGTGCTCACTACAGGAAGTGTAGTCACCGTCTTCTACCATACAGCATTATTACAATGTTGACCATATTCCCTATGCTGCACTTTTCATCTCTCGAACTTTTTGTATAGCTGGAACTTAGTACCTCTTAATCTCCTTCACTTATTTTGCCCATGCCCACCTCCTCTCTGACAACCATCAGTTTGTTCTCTGTATTTAAGAATCTGTTTATTTGCTTTGTTTTTTAAATTTCACATGTAAGTGAAATCATAGGGTATTTGTCTTTCTGTGACTTATTTCACTTAGCACAATACCCTCTAAATACATCCATGTCATCACAAATGACAAATTCTTTCTGTAGATGAGTAATATTTCATGGTGTATATACACTACATTTTTATCCATTTATCTGTGGATGGACATTCAGGTTGCTTGCATATCTTGGCTAGTCTACAATAAACATACGGGTGCATGTATCTTTTCAAATTAGTGTTTGAGTTTTCTTTGGGCAAATACCCAGCAGTGAAATTACTGGATCATATGGTATTTCTATTTTCAATTTTTTTGGAAACCTCCATCCTGTTTTCCATACTGGGTGCGTCAATTTACATTCCCACCAACAGTGAACGAGGGCTCCCTTTTCTCCACATCCTCACCAACAATTGTTATTTTCTGTGTTTTTTATTTTAGCCATGCTGACAAGTGTGAGGTGATATCTCATTACAGTTTTGATTTGCATTTCCCTGATGATAAGTGATGTTGAGGATCTTTTCATGTCTGTTGGACATCTGTATTTTGTCTTAGGAAAAATGTCTATTCAGATCCTCTGCCCATTTTGTAATCAGATAATTTGTGGGCTTTTGGGATTGAATTATATATATTTTGAGATCAATTAGTTTGACTAAAGATAATTTGGTTCAAAGTTAACTCTCATAGATTCTACAAAAGTTCCAAGGGAAAATCTATCAAATATGTCTAGCAGCAATTATAGTTCACTAGAAACAAATTCAGACTCCTCTAGAAACTTATTAGGACCAAAGAGAGGTGCTTTAACTAAGATCATCAAGGCCACAGACAATGCGGTAAGATCGAGAGTATAACCATAGATGTACTATCCCCTTCATAATTTACTTAGTAGGCACATTTGTTTTGGCTTCAAAACTGCTTTTGGTTGGATACAAGGAATTTAGTCATGAATTGATAAATATTTTCTTTAGGATGAAATAGAGGGATGCAGGAGTCCTATTAACAAAGACTACCATTTCGCAAACCTTCTAAACACTTTCTAAAAAATTTTTATTTATTTTAGAGAGCACGTGCACATGCACAAACAGGAAGGGGCAGAGGGAGGGGGAGAGAATCTGAAGCAGAATCCATACTGAGTGTGGAGCCTGATGTGGGGCTTGATCTCACCGCCCGGAGATCATGACCAAAATCAAGAGTCAGATGCTTAACCAACTGAGCCACCCAGGCACCACCCCCTTCTAAATATTTTTAAAGAGAAATGCTCTATAACTGATAAGAAGGGGATGACAGGAAGGGTGACGTTTGTTGAGAACCTACTGTCCATTATGGCGCTAGACACTTAAAGTGGTTAATCTTACTACTTTGAACCTACAATATTTTAGTAAGGTAGGGGAAAACTCCAGTACAGAAAAAGAAACTGAAAATTACAGAAACTTGAAGTCTTGCTCAGGTAGAGATTGACAAAACAATTCAATCCCATTGGATTTTTTATGTTGATGTATGGTTAGGGAACTAATGTGTTCTGGTGGAGCAGCCAGGATCAGAAATGCTTCCCGAGTGTGACCAGTTAGGAATTAGGACAGAATTGGGCAAGAGGGAAGAAAAAGCAGTACTTAAATACACCTTGCTGCTGAAATTCAGCAATTTCTGGAATGGGGGTGGCAAAGAGACAATTCAATAGTGTGAAAATTAATAAAGGGGCATCTCCCTAAAATGGAGTGGGGAGGACAGCAGGGGGAGCTCTAATGTTGTACCATCAATTGCCAATTGGAGACCTTAACCGGAAGAGGTGTACCTTTCTAGTCCTACTACTTTACTATTCCAGCAGGAATGAAAATGCTCACAACCCACCCCAATAGCCTAGCCAATGAGATACTGTCACAGTCAGCCAATGAAAAGCCACTATGCTTCAAATTTCCAGTTTACTCCAACAAACTTCGTTTGTAACAGCAAGTCCTCTCCCTCCCTCTTGCCCACCCCTGTAAAAGAAGCTTCTTTGTTCTCTAGCAGCCTGCGCTAGAGAAGGTTGACATTACTTGACATTACTTGAGGAGGTATGGGATCCCAAGAAGACCCTCCAATAACTCAAAGGCTGGTGAGCAAACAGGTACCAGACCCCGAAGAGCCAATTGAGCTCACTGCTTTCTTGCCGACCCTGGAGTTTGAGGGTAAGTTTTCTCCTGGATTGGATCTCTGCTCTTCGTGTTTGTGTTGATCTCTAGGGGCTTTATTTGGAATCTATGTTAAGCCCTTGCCTCTTCTGAGAGTACTTGCTCAGGATTTGGTCTCTTTGGAACCGGACTGTGCCCATTGGGACTGTGCTGTGCTTTGGTGAGTCTCCTTTTTGGGACCCGGATGTTCCTACTGGAACTGTGCTGTTCAGGAATTTTTCTTTTTGCTCTAGAGAACACTTCTGAAAAAATGGGATTTTAAAATGCTTTGAGGGGGTCCTTCCTTCTGGCACTCCTCCACTGGTTTTATGTTTAAAAACAGAAATCCCTCCTCATGTGCATTTCTAATTAAATGGACCAACTTAATCACAAGCTTTTTGGAACTTCAATGGCCATTATGGGGAACTTATGATTTTTTCAGTTAGAAAGTCCCAGCTAAACAAAAAACTGAATGGGATGCCTCTTTATTTGGTAACTTGAGGCTTCCAAGTGTTTTTAGGGTTCTAAGTTTGCTTCTTTGTGAAATACTATTTCTAAATTACCTGAGGCAAACAACAGGTTCCTGTCTGTCTGTCTCTCCTTTTGTCTAGGCCCTTTGTGAGATACACACACTTCTCCTTAGTTCCTCCACCCCTATTCATTTACTGGGCCAAGATTTCTTAGAAAATAACCATACTGGAATTTTTCTCCCAAAAGGAAGAAATAATTCTGGAATCTGACGGTAGTAATCTAAATAGCCAACCAGGGAAATTAAATAACTCTTTGATAGCTCTTATTTGCTCTGTTTCTGATATCATTATAGCTGAATCTGCAGACAGTGATCATTTGTTCTTTTTATTGTTTTTTTTTTAGGATTTTATTTATTTGGGACGCCTGGGTGGCTCAGTTGGTTAAGCGGCTGCCTGGGATCGAGTCCCACATCAGGCTCCTTGCTCGGCAGGGAGCCTGCTTCTCCCTCTGCCTCTGCCTGCCACTCTGTCTGCCTGTGCTCGCTCGCTCTCTCCCTCTCTCTCTGACAAATAAATAAATTAAAAAAAAAAAAGATTTTATTTATTTATTTAACAGACACAAGTAGGCAGAGAGGCAGGCAGAGAGAGAGGAGGAAGCAGGCTCCCCGCTGAGCAGAGAACCCGATGCAGGGCTCGATCCCGGGACTCTGGGATCATGACCAGAGCCGAAGGCAGAAGCTTTAACCCACTGAGCCACCCAGGTGCCCCTGATCATTTGTTTTTACTCGATCAGCTACCATCATCTTTATGGGCAGGCTCTTCAGATTATATTGGCAGAATCCACAGTGCAGTTCCCATAAAGATTCAGATGCATCAGAACTTCTCAGAATTAATAAAGCTTTACTAATAAATTCTAATTAATAAACTAACCTATATATAAAGAAGCCCTCTAGAGCATCAGTCCCCTAATATAAGATTGCAAGGCTCAGGGCCTCATGATCCCTTGAACTAGTCCTTATACTGCCCCTCTTTTACCTGTGCGAGAACCCAATGGCAGAGGATGGAGGTTTGTCCAGGACCTCTGAACAATAGGTAACATCGTTATCCCTTGGCACCCTGTGGTTCCTAATCCATGCCCTACTGATATCCATTTCCACCGAAAGCAAATTTTTCACTTTTGAGTGCATTTTTTTAGTATTCCTATTAATAAGGATAGCCAGTATCTTTTTGTTTTCAATTGGGAAGAGTAGAACTATGCCTGGGCAGTAATGCCCTAGGGTTAAAGTAGTTTTTCCTTTTCACAAAACTCAAAAGCTGATTTGGATAATACAAAGTTTTCTGCAGGCCAGGCTGTGTTTGTTACAATGCATAGATGATTTGCTTCTCTGCTCTGCTTCTCAAACCTCTTCACAGGAAGACAACATCTGCCTGTTAAAACTTCTGGCCTTATAGGGGCAGAAAGACTCCAAAGAAAAAATGCAGTTTGCTCAAACTCAGTTTCGATACTTAGAGTATCTGATCTCAGAACAAGGACTACATTTGGATCCAGGTAGGCTCATGGAATCCTGAACTTCCCAAAACCTAAAACTAAGTGCCATTTATGACGTTTCCTTGGACTGGCTGTCTACTGTTGGAATTGGATTCCAAACTTCTCTCTTAAGGCTCAACTTCCATATGTTTTATTTTAAAATGACCCTATTATTTGGAAAGATCATGATGACATAGTTTTGGGGACCTTAAAGAAAAGCCTAATAAAGCTCCCTGTCTTCAGACATCCTGATTATCAACTTCCCCTTTTCCTCATTGTATGTGAGGGGGAAGGGAATGCCCTTGGAGTACTCACCCCAAAATAGGGGAACATCATCAACCAATAGGGCATTATAACCAACAATTGGACCCTGTAGCAGGGGGATAATCCCCTTGCCTTAGAGTCATTCCTGCCACTGCCCTTTTGGTTAAGGGCCACTCTGGAGAAATAATCACAGGATCCTCTTTAACCGTCCTGTGTCCTATGTAGCAGAACCCCCAACAATTCTCATCACACTGAACACTAAGTCAGTTGCCTTGCCTCCTAGGACATCCTCCTGCTAACTGCTACTCATATAATTCTTCTCACTGTAGTAACCTTAGCCCTGCTATTATCCTCTCCTTCATGGATGAGATCCCCCATGGCTACCTAATGCTGACAGATAACTTTTGACTCCCTTTGACAATTTATAGGAAACTCCTCTAACCAATGGATATTTTTCATGGTTTAATGATGGTTCTTATATAAAGGCTGAAAATGGTGAATATTGTGTTGGGTGCTGTCACAACTCCTTTGGAAGTCACCGAGTCCATACTTTTACCTGTGGCTATTTTGGCCTAGCAGGTTTAGTTATGTGCCACGCTTGGGCTTATACAGCCAAGGGTAGAGCCATAAACATTTATACCAACAGCCGGTATGCCTTTGGAGTAGCTCATGACTTTAGAAGTGCTGTGGAATCAATGCAGTTTGTTTACCTAAACAGTGGGAATAAAATTAAAAATGGCTCCAATGTCCCAAATTTATTAGATGCCATACTATTGCCTGCAGCTCTGCCTATTACTAAGCTTCCTGGGTCTTCCAGACTCAAACTACTAGAGTCCAAAGGAAACCACCTCACTGATATTTCCAACAAAACACTGTTCTCGAGGAAACCAAGACCAAAACCTGTCATGGTTGAATGGGATGTTCTCTCAAATGACGAGTTGGGGAAAAAAATGACAAGAGTTATCCAATAATTGACAATAGAGAGGGAAAAACAGTGGAAATCTAATAAGTATTGGTTTCATTTAAAAAAAAGAAAACACACATAAGTCTGGTATAGACCCAACACTCCTGCCTTGCTAGAAGTCCTAGAATTCCCACTACTTAATATCTCACCATCATTAAATCATTAGCCTACTGACAAAATAAATCTTTGGGACTGTTAGTGGGCAAATAATAAGGCTGCAAACAGTGCCTGCATTGCTTGTCACACCTGTCTGAAGTATAATCCAAAAAATCCTGTTCACACCAACGGACTTTATATAGCTTCCCTGTGTCATGGATATAAATATGTTTTCATTATTATGCTTCATTATCTCACTGGACCAAGGCTTTTACCTTGTAGACAGACCAATGCTTATCCTGTGGCTAAAATTCTGTTAGGAAAAGATTATCCCTGGGGTACCTGGGTGGCTCAGTCAGCTAAGTGTCTGCCTTCAAAGCTCAGGTCATGATCCCAGAGTCCTGGGATCAAGCCCCATGATGTGCTCCCTGCTTAGAGGGAAGCCTGTTTCTCCCTCTCACTGTGCCCTACCCCCTGCTTGTGTTCTCAGTTTGTCTCTCTCAAATAAATAAAACCTTGAAAAAAAAAATAGAAAAGATTACCCTCCCTGGGGAACCCCACCTTGGAACTTCACAGTGATTAGGGAGGTCATTTTACCAGGCAGATGCTTCAACAAGTCTGTGCTCTTTGGCCAGTTTGGCCAGTTTTACAACTTTCATCATGCATACCATCTTCAGTCCTCAGGGTTGGTTAGTTGCACTAACAGCACTAACTGATGAAATTTGTACAGAGTCTCCAAATATCTTTGCTGAAAACATTGCTGTTGGTCTTCTGAATTTCCGATCCACCCCCTTTGGGATTCCTAAACTCTCACCGTTTGAGATAGTCCCAGGATATCCTAAGCATTGGCCCCTGCCTTCTTTGATGCGGAGTTGATAGAAGGGGATAGAAGTTGCTTCTGCTGAAGATAACCATGATTTTTGGTAGAGCAATCTTTTCACCCTGTACTCAAGTACATGGAAGACAGACTTCAAGTACTCTGCAACTTGGAGATTTCATCTATTGGAATAGATACTTCCAGAGAAACTTATCAACATCACTGGAAAGGTCCTTATCAGGAACTGCTAACAAACCCTTGGGCCATCAAAGTCCAGGAATAGATTCTTGTGTTCATATGACACATACAAGAAAGCTACAACCTTGACTGGATCTGCACACCAGCTGGTGATCTGAAAGTGAAGATTTCCTGGAATTGAAGCATATGACATCTGAGGAGACCACTTTCCCATAATGTCCAGGACCAGGACTGTGTCCCTTTTTTTAACTGTTCATTGCTACTTTCTCTTTTATGGAAAGAAAATGCTCTATATTTCCCAAACTCTTGCAAAAGTGAGAAATGTCTCCTTTTGACATGGCCTTTTGGAAACAACCTTCTCACGATCCTGTGAGCTTTCTCTGAAGGGTGAGAAGGTCAGAATTCATAGAATTCTTTCATCTGAACCGTGACCTGACTCCTGAGTCTTACCCAAATTCATGGTTTCTGAATTTACAACTTTACATTGGTATTATTGATGACACATTTGCTTCAAAACACTTCTTTTGAGATAGTACCATTTTAAAACATCTTTGAAGTGTTAGTTTTGTAACAAGTTCATCAGCTCCTGCTTCATGTTTATACCTGCCCTGTATCTTCCCAAATACACTCCATTAATTCTTTCCATGTGCTTTTGTTCACCTGCTTTCATGGTTGCTTTAAGCGGAGACTTCCAGGAAAC
Organism: Mellivora capensis; assembly: GCA_004024625.1. Taxonomy (NCBI): domain Eukaryota; kingdom Metazoa; phylum Chordata; class Mammalia; order Carnivora; family Mustelidae; genus Mellivora; species Mellivora capensis. The sequence continues at coordinate 15,857 of PISX010012461.1, read as the reverse complement.
GTATTACTGCAGGCTTGTTTTTGTAAGGGGAACCTTATGTAGAAGAAACCCCCCTAAGTTGGAATAAGTGCCAATAAGCATGTTATTTGGCTACTCTCAGACCTGGGGTACCAGTTGCCCTCTCTTCTACAATTTGAAATTGTCATGTTTTGTATAATTCAAGTCTTGTATTTTGTTCCCGGTCACACTTTTGTAAAAATCAATATACTCAAGAAGGTAATGCTGGTGGCTCAGTACTTCGAGATGATTTCCAGTGATTATGACCTGAGAAGATATAGACTTGAAATGGGAAGTGCCTGAGAGTTCTCTCTCCAAACCTTCCCTGTTACTGTAATGTGGCCTTAAGTGGAACATGGGACATAACAACATGGGACCTAGGAAAGGTCCATCCTGGACACAAGGGACAAAACCACGAAATGTGGAAAACCTGACTCATAATCACTGATGCTTCTGAGGGAAGGTGTTGATCAAAGGGAGGAAATGTAATATTAATAAAGATAAACTTCACTCAATGGAGTGGGGAAGCCAGAAGGAAGCGCTCACATCCCACCACTCACCACCAATTGGAGATGCCAACAGGAAGAGATATAACTTGCAAGTAGATACCATTTTACTCCCCAGCAGGAGGAATAAAGGTTTTCTCCTCCCCCAGCAACAGCTCAGCCAATAAAAGGCCACTTTACTTTAAACTCCCTAGTTTATTCGATGGACATTTTTTTTTTTTTTACAACAGCCCTACCAAATGCCCCCAGCTTTCCCCTATAAAAGACCAGTGCTCTGCTTTGTTCTCCCCCTTGCCTGTGGTTTTGCTGTAGCCTGCATGTTTGGAATGGTAATTGTCTGCTATTCTTCAACCATTTTTGTTGGTAAAAGAACATAGTTTTATTTTTAAAGTTAACAGCTGAGTTCTTTAGGAAACCATTAGGGACACTTTTCCTTAGCCACCCCTTCCACATTCCCCACAGCAGACTGTCCTGGTTACTGCAGAATCAACATTATGGAAGTTGCCTGCCAACAGCAAGACTCTGTCTCCTCCCCTTGCCGACTTCCTCTTTCCCTTTAAGGCCCCCTCAGGACCAGAGGGGACTGGAGTTGTTTGCTGCCGCTTTGCAGAAAGCCTGCTGGTGGGCAGGCACTCACCCCTGCCTTGCCCTCTGTTTGGTCTGCAGGCTAGAGGCTGGCTCCTTCCAGAACACCAAGCTCCGTCCCCAGGGAGTCATGGCTACGTCCAGGTGCCGTCTCTATCTTTGGATGTACTTGGCTGCAGCGCTGGCATCTTTCCTGGCAGGATTTATGGTAGGTAAGTATGAACCCCTTCTCGCCAGTGCAGGGCTGGCGCTTCACTCTGCCTAGGCTGGGGAGGAAGGAGAGAAAGCAAGCCTGGAGGCTGTGAGGGCTCCCAGAGCTCCCAGCCTGTGGCCAACTCCAGGGATTTCAGCCCAACTGGAAACCCGAATGGAATGCATTTTGACCTTTTTAATGAAGTGTGACTGAAATTCAAATTCATTAAAGGTTCCGTGAGCTCAGGATACTTGTCAGGAGCTGTTAGGTCAGAGCTATCATTCTCCACAGGCATGAAAAAGGTGGTTTCATTTACACGCACTATTAATGAGTCAAAACTAGCAACTAATATGGACAGCAGTGCAAAAATTGCCCTTCCTCCATCATTTACTAAATAAATATTTGTGGAATGTTTCTTGTGTGTCAGACGCTGTGCTATGAACTAGATCACCCCAAGGAGAACAAGAAAGTTAGAGGCCCGTGCCTTAGTGCATAATATGCAGGAAAATGAAAAGAGTATCTCTTAAAACTAGTTTTAACCAACTCAAAATTACACTGCATAGCAGAATTTGAAGGATTTCTACACTTAATAGGAATATTTTTGTAAAGCTCACCTTGAGCTATTTCTGAAGTAAGGACAATTTTGGGGCTTCTAATTTTTGTAAAGTCAAAAGCAATTATGTAACTATATGGCAAGTATAGATGTATGAATTATCTCCCCTAGGCTGGTTTATTAAGCCTTTGAAAGAAACTACAACATTACCGCTCTCTCATCAAAGTACACGGTGGAAACTCATATCTGAGATGAAAGCTGAAAATATCAGATCATTTCTTCGGTAAGTTTGTTTTGATGTTTGGTCTTAAAAATATTGAAAATATCTCAGGGAGAAGCGTATTACAACTGGTTATATTCACCTGGGTAATCTTTATGTGAAATTATATCATCTCACATTAATTTATGGTAGTTCAGAACGTCCCTTTTAACCACTCAGGGTAAAATTATCTGAATGTTGCAAAAGTGGGTCTTGGGTCTTTCTTTAACTTCATGTACAGAAAAAGTATCTGGTTGCTTTTTTAAGAGATGTTTCAACTTCATGGAACTTTAGACAGCAACTGAATCTTGTTTCTTCCTTATGCCTGCTTTTAATCAGCAATTTTAGTTGAAGGTCACGTTCTGTCAGGAAGACTTAGATGGTTGTAAACTCAGATTTAAAGGAGGGGAGATTAAAGTTTCAGACTGCCACAAATTAAACCTTTATGCCACATTGCAAATATAAGTAACACAAACTGGACAGAATGAGAGCAAAAGGATCAGTGCAAATCCACCATCCTCTAAGTATGAAAAAGTGTGACATTTCAGGGAAATGATAATGAACTCCTTAAAGGCAGTCACCATGATATTTGTTTCTATATTCAGACTCTCAAAGGAGGGTCATTAAAAGAAGCAAAAACAACAACAAACTCAGCTTTATTGAAGTATAATTTATGTAAAAGGAACTGCATCATATAAAGCCTAAAGTTTGCCAGTATTGATGGGTATATAGTAGACTCAGCAAACCACTTCTTCAGTCAGGATACAGAAATTTTACATCATGCCCTTTGCAGTTTATTCCTGTCGTCACCTTTAGCCCTACGCATTGACCCATCAGTTTTATGTCATTGAGTTCCTCTGCATTTTTGAGAATTTTATATAAGTGGAATCATAGAATATGTACTCTTCTGTGTCTGTCTTATATCATTCAGCTAATAATTTTGGAATTCATCAAGGTTGTTGTACATATCAGTTTATTGCTTTTTATTACTGACTAGTGTTCCATTGTATGGATTTCTTGTAATGTGCAGTTGTTGGACTTTTGGGTTGTTTTTGGTTTTTGATGATGATGAACAAAGCTGCTATGAACATGTGTTTACAAGTTTTTGTGTGGACATACATTTTCATTTCTATTGGAATGGCTGTATTGGATGATAAGCATTATGTTTAGCTTTTTAGAGAATGTCAAACAGATTTCAAAAGTGGTAACAGTTTTACACACTGCATACTATGCATGAGTGCACCAGCTGCTGCACATCCCGGTCAACACTTAGTTTTGTCTGTTGTTTTAGTTTCGATTTGCATCTTGCTTATAACGAGTGATGTTAAGCATCATCTCCTATGTTTATTGGACATTTGCACACTTCAGAAAGCATCTGTTCACATGTTTTCCTATTTTATTTATTTATTTATTTATTTATTTATTTATTTATTTATTTAAGATTTTACTTATTTATTTGACAGACAGAGATCACAAGTAGCCAGAAAGGCAGGCAGAGAGAGAGAGAGCGGGGAAGTAGGCTCCCTGCTGAGCAGAGAGCTCAATGCGGGGATTGATCCCAGGACCCTGAGATCATGACTTGAGCCAAAGGCAGGGGCTTTAACCCAGGCACCCCCTATTTTCCTATTTTAAATTGTTTTCTTATTGAGTTTTAGGAGTTCTTTATGTATTGTGAGTACAATTCCTTTGTCGGACATGTATTGTGAATATTTTATTCTGTTCTTTGGCTGGACTTTTTTTTAGTGGAGTTTTTGAAGTGCAGATATTTTTAATTTTGGTAAAGTCCAGTTGAACAAGTTTTGATTTTCTTTTTTTTTTTTAAGATTTTATTTACTTATTTGCCAGAGAGAGAGAGCAAGCACACAAGTGGGAGGAGCGGCAGGCTGAGGGAGAAGCAGACTCCACACTGAGCAAGGAGAGTGATGCGGGACTTGATCCCAGGATCCTGGGATCATGACCTGAGCTGAAGGTAGACTCTGAACCAATTGAGCCACCCAGGCACCCCAATTTTTGTTTTTTTTGTTGCATATTCTATGTTTTATCTCACTTGGCTATTAGAAGTATGAAGATTTCCTTCTATGTTTTCTTTTAGATTTTGTTTTAGAAGTTTTATAACTGTACCTTGTATATTTAGGTCATTGGTCCACTTCAAGTTAATTTTTGTGTATGGTATGGTGTAAGAGTTGAAATATTCAATTATTCCTGCAACACTTGTTGAAAAACATTTATTTCCACATTGAATTGCCTTGGCATATTTGTCCAAAATTACTTGACCATATGTGTGTGGCCTGGTTTTGGATTTTTACGTTTTCTTTTATTGATCTGTAGATCTCAACACTACACACTGCTGGTTAGTGTAGCTTAATAATAAGTCTGAGAATCCAGTGGAGTTAATCCTATAAATTTTTATTCTCAAAAATAGCTTTGACTACTTTGGGCCATTTGTATTTCCATGTTAATTTTAGAATCACCTTCTGAATTCCTACAAAAAACCTGGAATTTTTACTAAAGTTGCCTCAACTCTATAGATAAATTTGGAAGAGAAGTAACATCTTTAACATATAGAGTCTGCCAGTCTCTTTTTTTTTTTTTTGTCATGGGGGAGTACTATAGTTTAACTTTTCTGGTTTTTTTTTTTTCTTTTCAGCATAACAGAATTCATAGTTTTTGCACCACACCCAGTGCTCCATGCAATGCGTGCCCTCCATAATACCCACCACCTGGCTTCCCCAACCTCCCACCCCCCACCCCTAGTTTAACTTTTCAACCATGGAGGGACATTTACGATTAGTTTTTGGATATTATGATTAATGTTGCTATTCACATTTATGTACAGGTTTTACATGAGCATAGGTTTTCATTTCTGTGGCATAAATGCCCAAGGATAAAAACTGCTAAGTTGTATGGTAAATACATTTTTAGTTTTAGAAGAATTTGCCTGTTTTCCAGTATAGCTGTATTGTTTAATGTTTTCCATTGACATCATTATTTTTAATTTTACCCATTCTCACAGGTGCATAGTGATACCTCATTGTGGTTTTAAACTGCAGTCCCATAGTAATTAATGATATTGAACATCCTTTTATGTGCTTATTCATCATTTGTATACTCTCTTCAGTGAAATGTCTGTTCATGTCTTTGACCTATTTTCTATTTGGATAGTTTTGTTTGTTTTTTGTCTTTTTCCTATTGAGATTTGCGAGTTCTTTATATTTTCTAGGTAAGTCTTTTGTCAGCTTTGTGGTATTCAAATATTTTTCCCTCTCTGTTATTTGTCTCTTCATGTCTTAAGAGTTATTTGTAGATTAGAAGTTTTAAATTTTAATGAGGTCCAGTTTATTGCTTTTTCCTTTTATGGATCATGCATTTGGGTTCATATCTAAGAACTCTTAGACTAGATCTCTTTTCCTCTCTCTTCCCTCCACCCTGAAATTTTGTACTTTACATTTTACATGAATTTTGTGATTCATTTAATTTTTGCATAAGACATAATGTGAGGCTGAGGTGAATTCTTTTGCCTGTGGATGTCCAATTCCTTCAGCATTATTTGTTGAAAGGCTATTCTTCCATTTAATTGCTTTTCACCTTTGTCAAAGATCAGTTAGGCATATTTGTGTGAGTCTAATTTCTGGCTTCTCTATTCTGCCCTATTAATCTGTGTGTCTTCTCTCTGCATGTACCACATGGTCTTGATTGTTGAAGCCATATATTAAGCCTCAGTAATGTGTAGAATGATTCTTCTCATCTTATTTTTCTAAACAATTGTTTTACCTATTCCATATCCTTTTCCTTTTCATATAAAATACAGACTAAACATATTTACGTCTCCGTGGGATTTTGATAGTATTTGTCCTAATCTTACAGAACAATTCGGGGTACTTGACATTTTTCCTATGTCCAGTCTTCTAATCCATAAACATAGTCTGTCCAGTTATTTAGATCTCCTTTGCTTGCTTTTATAATATTTTGTAATTTTATAGGATGCAGATCCTGGATATGTACTGTTTGATTTACATCCAAGTATTTCATTTCTTTGGAGTGGTTGTAAGTCATACTGTGTTTAATATCAGTTTCTACATGTTTGTTGTTGGTATATAGAAATACTGTTGTTTTTTGTGTTGATTTTGTATCCTGTGGCCTGTTTAAATTCATGTCTTTAGGAGTTTCTGGTAGATTCATTGGGATTTTCTATGTAGACAATCATGCCATCGTCAAATAGGGACACTTTTATCTCTATCTTTCTAAACTGTATGCATTTTACACTTAGGTTTTTCTGTTTGTCTGGTTTTTGTTTGTTTTGTTCTTATTGTGCTGACTGAAATTCCAGTAGTATGTTGAATAGGAATGAGAGTGAACATCTTTTGTTGTTGTTTCTAAGATTAGGGGGAAAACATTCAGAATTTCTTGATTAAGTATGATAATGTTCATAGATTTGTTGTAGGGGACCTATGTGGCTCAGTTGACTGAGCATCCGACTCTTGATTTTGGCTCAGGTCATGATCTTGGGGTCCTAGGGTTGAACTCTGGTGGGCATGGGACTCCATGCTCAGTGGGGAATCTGCATGGGAGTCTCCCTCTTCCTCTCTCTCTTTCCCTCCCTTCATCTCTCCCTCTACCCCTTTATCCATCTGTGCTCTCTCTCTCTCTCTTTCAAATAAATAAAAATCTTAAAAAAGGATTAAAAAATTGTTGTAGATGATCTTTATCAAGTTAAGAAAACTCCCTTCTATTTCAAGATTGCTAAGCATTTTCTTTTATCCTGAATGGATATTGATATTTTCAAAAGATTATTTTTCCACATCAATTTCTACAATCATGATTTTTTTTTATCTATCTGGTTTGGAATCTAGTGATTCCTTTACTGATTTTAGGGACATTGGAATCAAATTATATGAAGAAAGGAGTCACAATCTCCAGGAGTGTGAAAATGCATATTTTCCCCCCATTGATTATGTAAATTTTTGCTTTATATATTATGAAGACTGTTGACTAGGCATATACATGTTAATGTTGTTAGGTTTTTTTTTTAATTTATTTATTCATTTATTTGACAGACCGAGATCACAAGTAGGCAGAGAGGCAGACGGAGAGGGGGAAGCAGGCTCCCTGCTGAGCAGAGAGCTCAATGTGGGCTCGATTCCAGGACCCTGGGATCATGACCTGAGCTGAAGGCAGAGGCTTTAACCCACTGAGCCACCCAGGTGCCCCTGTTGTTAGGTCTTTAAGTCAGACTACCTTTTTATCTTTATGAAATGTCCTTATTTTTGGTAATCGCTATCTTTAAGTCTATTTTATTTGGTAGAAATATTGTCACATCAGCCTCCTTACACTTACATATACATAGTATATCTTCTTCCATCTACTTTTAATCCATTATTTTCTTCAGAATTTTTCTGTTCACTGTAGAAAATAAGACAATAATTATATAAAGTAGAAATTAAATATCTCAGGCCCCACTCTTTTTTAATGTATACAAAATAAGCGCCCGGCTAGCTCAGTTGGTAGAGCAGGAGACTCTTAATGTATACAAAATAACTTCTGTCTATAAACACAATACTTTTTTAAAACAAACATGCTAAGATATTAAATATCCATAACCTGTATATTTCATTTAATGATATAGAAAGGGAAAGCTTAATAGGAGAAGATGCTGGAGGAGTCCTCATGGGTGATAAGTAGCTTGCTTTCTTTTGTGGGAAAGGAGAATGAAAGAAGTGGTGACAGGGAGACTGAGGTAGGTGGGACAGTATTTATGTCTCAGAAGACCTTGTGCAAAGGTAATAGGTGGCCACTGCAGTAGGAAAAGGAGTCTACCAAATGCCATGGGGCAGAGATTTTTTTTTTTTAAGGGCAGAGAATTTTATATGGAGAGTGGTGGGAAATGAAAATGGAAAGGTGGAAGGGTGGCTCAGATAAAAAAGGGCCCAATATGCCGTGTTTGAATGTGAACTTTATAAAAATGCACGGTATAGGGAGCCATACAAAGAGTTCAGGCAATTGAATAATATCAGATGAATGGTTTCAAATTATCACTATTTCTCAAGGTCAGACAACTATGACTTTCATATTTTAGTCCCAGCATTTAATGACTGACATTATGAAGAAATTATTTAACTATCCTCTCAGTTTCCTTATTTGCAAAATGAGGACAATGGGAGAAGGGTTGTGAAGACTGCATGAGGTTACCCAGGTGAAAGTACCTGGTCGCATGCCTGGGATGTAGTAAGTTCTCAGCAAGTGTCTGTTTTCCTTTACTGCCTATCTTGTTTTGGTTGTGTCCTGGTTGGCTAAAAAAAACAATTTATAAAAGTATTGTTCTCTTACTGAAGGGGTGGTGGGGTGGAGAAAGGTGAGAAAATATTTTTAAAATATGATTTACCTTCATGTAAAATCAGTCTATATAAAAACAATTTTTGTGAGGTCACTTAAATGCTACAACCCATTTATACTCAGAACCAAGAGAACATTGCCCTAATTCAGGTCAACAAACCTGCTGTATAATATCTGAATAATAGGCAGAAACTAAGCAGTAGGCAACATAAAAATAAAAATGTGTGGACTTTTAATTTGAATGAGATCAATAAACAACTGAATAAATATGATGACAGTGGAAGTATCCATTTTAGACTGCCCAGCTGGTCTCTGGCAAACATTATGAACTGCCCTCCCCCCTCTACCACCCAAAATATCCTCCCTTACTGATGATCAGCAAGAAGGAGCACCATTCGTATGGAGGCCTGACCTTCTCCCAAGGTGTTCTCATACTGCTGATTGCCTGTGTTTACCATGGCATGTGTTCTTTTCTGGGGGATCATGTTGTGAATATTGTATTTAAACACAATTTTTAAAATGGAATACCTAGAAATTGATATCACTAGCTTTTTAAAAAATCTTTGATGTAGAAATGATAATACCTAAAGGATGAGTGCTGAATCTAGAATAGTCCTGAGGCATATTGCCTGAAGATAGTCTTTAACTCCCACTTGTATCTTATTTTCATTGTAGTTCTTTCACAAAGCTCCCTCATCTGGCAGGAACAGAACAAAATTTACTTCTTGCCAAGAAAATCCAAACCCAGTGGAAGAAATTTGGACTGGATTCAGCCAAGTTGGTTCATTATGATGTTCTCCTATCCTACCCTAATGAGACAAATGCCAACTATATATCAATCATGGATGAACATGGAATTGAGGTGATGTGGAATTGTTGGTACTTATTTTAGTTTATAACCCCTGTTGTTCATGTGAATTGGGATGTAAGGTCAAGTAAAAATAGAAATTGGTTAATAGTGCAGCGGAGCTCATATTTTTTGGAAAAGTTGATAAGTTGCAAACTAATTAGTCAGTGTCTACTGTATATTAGACACAGTGCTAAGTTTTAAAGGTGGAATGAAGCCTAGGAACAGGATTCTTTTTGCATTAAGTAAGTCAAGGCGGTTGTTGGAACACGTCATTTTAAATCAATGTGATGAGCATTATGAAGAATACGTTTTGGGATCTTTACACAGAAAAGATTCACTTAGCCCAGTCTGGGACTTAGAGAAGGTTTCCTGAAAGAAAACCTTTCTGATATGAGAGTCATGAAAGATCCTAAGGAGTTAACCACATGAAAAAGCAAAGTATGGGGCATCTGGATGGCTCAGTGGGTTAAGCCTCTGCCTTGGGCTCAGGTCCCCATCTCAGGTTCCTGCTTCCCCCTCTCTCTCCACCTGCCTTTCTGCCTACTTATGATCTCTTTCTGTCAAATAAATAAATCTTAAAAGAAAAAGCAAAGTAGAAGAATCCAGGCAGAAGAGAAAATAATGGCAAAGGTTTGGAGACCCATAACTAACTTAGTATTACTGGGGAACTTAAAAATTTTCTGTATTTCAAAAATGTAAAGTACAAATTGGGCCACAGTAGGAGATAAACCAGTATATATGTTTTGGGGAGGGGTCACAGAATGGCTTATACATTGTCCTAAGGGGCTTAGAATTCAACTTCAGTCAATGGAAACCATTGACAAGTCCTAAAGCAATGGAAGGATGTGGCTAGAGAGGCATTATTTAGATAGTTTGGGTCATCTGCAGGTTAGACCTTGATAGACAAGGAGTTCAAATTGGAGTCTTATGAGAACAGTCCAGGTAAAAGATGATGAAGCCCTGAATCAGGATGTTAGTAGAAATGAGGAAGAGGGATGATCTAAGAAATAGGTGACAATACTAGTGGAAATTCATTAGTGATTGCCTGGAGTAGGAAGGTGAAGACAGAGTTCAGGATGACTCCGAAGTGTCTGGAATGGGTGGCTGGCTAGTGATGCTACTAGTAATAGCAAGGAAACCCAAAAAGCAACATGCCTGGGGTGAGGGATGAGAAATTCAAAGCCGGGTGTGTTGAGTCTGGACATCCAAGCTGAAATAACCATCAGGCCCTTATGTTGGTGGAAATTTCCATATATAAATGTACATAAGTATACATATCTGGAAAGGTGGACATTATAAGCATATGGACTATGGATAAAATTTTGGGAGTCAGTGAAATCTGATGACGAGAGTATTAAATGAGGCAGACCATAGACTGGGGATAGAACACAGGAAATATTTAAATGCATTTGAAAGAAAAGGGGTCCAACAAAGAAGGTTGAAAAGGAATCATTGGAAAAGGAAGAGAATTATGGGGGTGCCACCTTCACAGCCCTGTTTTTATATGGCAACTCCTAGTCACCTGAGATTACCTGCATTTGTAGAAGTTGCTACTGTTTTGAAGGCAGTAAGAACAATAAAGCTCTTGCTCATTGTTGCCAGTGGAATTTACCTGATCAGTTACTGAACCTACTGTCAGAATGCTTAGTCTTAAGTGTATACTTGGGGGCATTATTCTTTAATACAAATCAGGAACATTTCTTTCCAACTTCATGTATTTCAATTCTTGCTAGATTTTCAATACCTCCTACCTTGAGCCGCCACCTGATGGATATGAGAATGTTACAAATATTGTTCCACCGTATAACGCTTTCTCAGCCCAAGGCATGCCAGAGGTAAAAGGACTTTTAACTCAATTCTTTAAGCCTTCCTTTGTTATTTAAAGCATCTGTAAAGGACTAGAACCAAGGAGATTAGGTAAATCATACATGCTGATCCATACTTAAAGATTCAGTGCTACGAATACACTTTCTAAAAATAATTTAAAAATAAGAAAAAAACAAATACATAAAAATTGTAGCTTGTGAAGCAGATGCCGCTCTGAAATAACAAGCTGCTGAACATATCTTTAATTCGGTAATGTCAGTAGATGTTTCCACAAGCTCTTTTCTTTTGTTCATACTCTGATTGTGTTACAGGTTTATAGATCATACCACACAAGTGGTATTTAAAAATGAAACATGGGATTTCTTTTTTCTTTTAAAAATCTCCTTTGTTTCACCTACCACCCACCTTTCTCCCTTCTGGCAACCCTGTTTGTTCTCTGTATTTTGAAGTCTCTTTATTTAGATTCAGCATATAAGTAAATCATATTTGTCTTTCTCTGACTGACTTCTCTTAGCATAATATCCTTTAGGTCTATCCATGTAGTTGCAAATGGCAAGATCTCATTCTTTTTTATGGTTAAGTATGTGCACACATACACATCCCAGTTCTTCCTTATCCATTGATCCATCAATAGACACTTTGGTAAATAATGATGCAATAAACATTACTATTATAATAGTAAACATTATATTAGCAAACATAATTTGCATAATGATGCAAAAAACATATATTTTTTGAATTAGTGTTTTTGCTTTCTGTGGGTAAGTACCCAGTAGCAGAATTACTGGATCCTATGGTATATCTATTTTTAAGTTTTTGAGGAACTTCCACACAGTTTTCTACAGTGATCACACCAATTTACATTTCCACTAACATAATGCAAGGATTTTTTCTTCTCTTCATCCTTGCCAACACCTCTTATTTTTGTCTTTTTGATATAAGCCATTCTGACCCATGTGAGGTGATATTTAATTATGGTTTTGATTTGCATTTCCCTGATGATTGCTAATGTCGAGAATATTTTCATGTGTCTGTAGCCCATCTGTATATGTTCTTTGGAAAATTGTTTATTTCAGTCTTTTGCCTATTTTAATCAGATTATGTGTGTATATATGTATTTTCTGGTATTGGGCTATATGAGGTCTTTAAATAGTCTGGATATTAACTCCTTATTGGATATATCATTTGCAACTATCTTGATAGTTGCAATCCATGGATTGCAACATAGCTTTAATCCATGTTTATTTTTGTGGCTGGTGTCAGAAAGTATCTTGATTTCATTCTTTTGCATATAGCTGTCCAGTTTTCCTAGTACGATTTATTGTAGAGACTGTCTTTTCCTCACTATATTTTCTTTGCCTCCTTTGTCATAGATGAATTGAGTGTGTAAGTGTGGGTTTACTTCTGGACATTATTCTGATCCATTGATCTTTGTGTCTGTTGTCATGCCAGTACTATGCTGCTTTGGTGACTACAGCTTTGTAGTCTGTCTTGAAATTGAGGTTGTGATAACCTCCAGCTTTATTCTTTCTCATGCTTTCTTTGGCTACTGGAAGTCTTCGGTGGTTCCATACACATTTTAGTATCGTTTTTCATAGTCCTGTGACAAAGGCTGTTGGTATTTTGATAGGGGTTGTGTGGAATCTGTAGATTGCTTTGGGTGGTATGGACATTTTAATGATATTAAATGAATTCCACTCTGTGAACATGGCATATCTTTCATTTATTTGTGTCTTCTTCAATTTCTTTTATCAGTATTTTATAATTTTCAAGTTACAGGTCTTTCAGCTCCTTGGTTAAGTTATTCCTAGGCATTTTATTATTTTTATTATTATTTTATGATTGTTTAAAACATAGCTGGGATTTTTAAATGATCTCTAATTCCTTTGGTTCAGTACATGCTGATAATCTCTTCAAAACAGACAGAACACACTGTTTAAAGTGTTACATACTGGCATTTTCTCAACCTTTCAAAGTATTGAAATATTTTTTAAAAACACACAGAATTAGCACATACCTATTTTTTAGGCCCAATCCAGGAAAGATAACTTTTGATGATGTGGTATTGTGGAGCAAACTTATTCATTGGTTTTCCTTTTAGTTATAGCAATATTCTATATATTTTTGAATGTTTTCTCTTCCTTACAGGGAGATCTTATATATGTGAACTATGCTCGTACTGAAGATTTTTTCAAACTGGAGAGAGAGATGAACATCAGTTGCAGTGGAAAGATTGTTATTGCAAGATATGGAAAAATCTTCAGAGGAAATAAAGTATTGTATCACCTCCTTTTCTAGAGAGAAGAGGATTGTGTATATCCTCTAAATGTAAATGATCAGCTTGCATCATGTTTTCCAGAATTACCTCAATTTACATGTATTTTAAAAATCTTCCTATTGGCCATGGTTGCATGAGAAATCTTGTGTGTGTTTTTTTTTTTTTTTTTTAAGATTTTATTTATTTATTTGACAGAGATCACAAGTAGGCAGAGAGGCAGGCATGGGGGGCAGGGGGAGAAGCAGGTTCCCCACTGAGCAGAGAGCCTGATGCAAGGCTTGATCCCAGGACCTGAGATCATGACCTGATCTGAAGTCAGAGGCTTAACTGACTGAGTGACCCAGGCACCCCGGGAAATCCTGTTTTTATGTTATATTTATATTACATAATAATTTATATAATAATATATATAATATATATATTATATATTATATAATTATATAATATATAATATATATATAAATATATATATAATTATAATATATATAATAATTAACATAATAAATTATGTTAATTTATATTACCTCATGTATCTAGAAAGGGAAATTACTTTTATTACAGCAACAAAATTTGCTTTTTAAAATTTTTGAGGGAAATTTTATGCAAACTGAAAGCGAAACGAAACGAAAACGAAAACTTTCGAAAACGAAAACGAAAACTTCCCTACATGATCCATTTTATTTGCCCACATGTGATCAATCTTCACAGCTTTTCTTAGACCTAATTCTGTGACATATGAATATAATTATCTTTTTTATATGCTGATTTTACATATATTATGCATTTTTTACAAAGATGCCATCATATACTTACTATATTTAACTTTATTTTCTCACTCAGCAATAATATTATAGGTACTCCTCCACATCAAAACACTGAGAGTTGTTGTATAATGTGTGATTAAGAGTAGAGGACTCTAGATTAGATCCATACACCATAGATTCTGGTCTAGTCTAGGCTCCCTGTTCTATTGATCTTTAACTGTGAGCAAGTTACTTATCTTTCTTTGTCAGTGTTTCCTTATATATAAAGTGGGAATGCTAATAATAGCACTGATCTCCTAGAATCCTTATGAAGATTAAATGACTTTATGTTTGAAAGCACTTTTTTTTTTTAAAGATTTTATTTATTTGACAGAGAGAGAGAGCACAGTAGGCAGAGAGGCAGGCAGAGAGAGGGGGGAAGTAGGCTCCCTGTTGAGCAGAGAGCCCGACGCGGGGCTGGATCCCAGGACCCTGAGATCATGACCTGAGCCGATGGCAGAGGCTCAACCCACTGAGCCACCCAGGCACCCTGAAAGCACTTTTGATAGTTCCTGGTACTTAATCGGTAGTTAATTCTGTAGAGCTGCTTCCTGAGTAAATACGTTTTTATTTTGGATGGGTGCATAATACTTTGTAGAAGTGATAAGCAGTGTAACCATTCCTATGTTGACGGATGCTTGGCTTGAATTTACTATTAAAAATAATTCCATTGTGAACATCTTTGCCCATACCCACTTGAACATTTATGTGAAGATTTTTGTAGTATGGATTCCTAGAAATTTAATGGCTGAGTCAACATGTATATTCTTTCAAAATTTTGGAAGTCATCATCAAATTGCTCTTCAAAAAAGTTGTGACAGGTTGTTCTCCCATTCATATTGTAAGAATGTTTTCTGAATATTGCAGTGTGTTTTGGTTAGTCAAGACTGATGGTTATCTATCTTTCACTACAATATTTCTAGTAATGGAGACTTCAGAATCTTGCTGGAAAGATTTTCCTATTTGTGGTTAGTTTACATTGTTAGAAAATGTTTACAAAATACAGTCAGCAATTTTTCACACACTCTGTATAGAACTTTAAATTAGTTTAGTTCTACAAGTATTTCTGTGCTGTGCCAGACTTTGGAGGGTGGGCAGTTAAAAGTGAACAAGACATGGTCCCTTTTCTAAAAACACCCTCAGTCTAGCAAGGGAGAAAGTTATCTTAAAGGTATTTTAAAATACTATGATTCATCCTATGACAGAAATATGTACAAAATAGAAGAGGTAGGAAGAAGGGAGGCATTAATTTTGCAGTTTTGGCCACGATAGGAATGTTTCACAGAAGAGAGAGGAGCTTGTTTGGAGTTGTTAAAATAAATGAGAGCTCTTAGTTCCCCCAGGAGAGAAACTGTAATCAAGGCATAAAGAACTGAATGTGTAGCAGCATCATAAAAAGCAGTGTCTCCCAATTCCTTACATTATTAAATTGATTTTCTCTTAGATGAATTAATCATCTGCCAGTTCTCCATTATGGATTGCACATTGCCCCTGCAGGTTAAAAATGCCATGTTAGCAGGAGCCATAGGAATCATCTTGTACTCAGATCCAGCGGACTACTTTGCCCCTGCGGTACAGCCTTATCCTAAAGGATGGAACCTTCCTGGAACTGCAGTGCAGAGAGGGAATGTGTTAAATTTGAATGGTGCTGGTGACCCACTCACTCCAGGCTATCC
>PISX010012460.1:28272-60746 GCA_004024625.1 Mellivora capensis | reverse complement strand
TCCACCCCCAACTACTAGAACTCATACAGCAATTCAGTAACGTGGCAGGATACAAAGTCAATGTACAGAAATCAGTGGCTTTCTTATACACTAACAATGAAAATACAGAAAGGGAAATAAGAGAATTGATTCTATTTACTATAGCACCAAGAACCATAAGATACCTGGGAATCAAACTAACCAAAGAGGTAAAGGATCTGTACTCGAGGAACTACAGAACACTCATGAAAGAAATTGAAGAAGACACAAAAAGATGGAAGACCAATCCATGCTCTTGGATTGGAAGAATAAACATTGTTAAAATGTCTATACTGCCTAGAGCAATCTATAATTTTAATGCCATTCCGACCAAAATTTCACTGGTATTTTTCAAAGAGCTGGAGAAAATAATCCTAAAATTTGTATGGAATCAGAAGAGGCCCCGAATTGGTAAGGAAATGTTGAAAAAGAAAAATAAAACTGATGGCATCACATTACCTGATTTCAAGCTTTACTACAAAGCTGTGATCACCAAGACAGCATGGTACTTGCATAAAAACAGACACATAGACCGGTGGAACAGAGTAGAGAGCCCAGATATGGACCGTCAACTCTATGTTCAAACAATCTTCGACAAAGCAGGAAAAAATATACAATGGAAAAAAGACAGTCTCTTCAATAAATGGTTCTGGGAAAATTGGACAGCTATATGTAGAAGAATGAAACTGTACCATTCTCTTACAACGTACACAAAGATAAACTCTAAATGGATAAAAGACCTCAAAATGAGACAGGATTCCGTCAGAATCCTAGAGGAGAACATAGGCAGTAACCTCTTCGATATCAGCCACAGCAACTTCTTTCAAGATATGTCTCCAAAGGCAAAGGAAACAAAAGCAAAAATGAACTTTTGAAATTTCATCTAGATCAAATCTTCTGCCCAAGAAAGGAATGGTCAACAAAACAAAGAGGCAACCCATGCAATGGGAGAAGATATTTGCAAATGACAGTAGAGACAAAAGGTTGATATCCAGGATCTATAAAGAACTTCTCAATCTCAACACACACAAAACAGATAATCATGTCAAAAAATGGGCAGAAGATATGAAGAGACACTTTTCCAATGAAGACATACAAATGGTTATCAGACACATGAAAAAATGTTCATCATCACTAGCCATCAGGGAGATTCAAATAAAAACCACATTGAGATTCCACCTCACACCAGTTAGAATGGCCAAAATTAGTAAGACAGTAAACTACGTGTGTTGGAGAGGATGTGGAGAAAGGGGAAACCTCTTACACTGTTGGTGGGAATGCAAGTTGGTGCAGCCACTTTTGAGAACAGTGTGGAGATTCCTCAAGAAATTAAAAATAGAGCTTCCCTATGATCCTGCAATTGCACTACTGGGTATTTACCCCAAAGGTACAGATGTAGTGAAAAGAAGGGCGATCTGTACCCCAATATTTTTATCAGCAATGGCCACGGTTGCCAAACTGTGGAAAGAACCAAGATGTCCTTCAACGGACGATTGGATAAGGAAGACATGGTTCATATACACTATGGAATATTATGCCTCCATCAGAAAGGATGAATACACGACTTTTGTAGCAACATGGATGGGACTGGAAGAGATTATGCTTAGTGAAATAAGTCAGGCAGAGAGAGTTAATTATCATATGGTTTCACTTATTTGTGGAGCATAACAAATAACACGGGTGACATCGGGAGATGGAGAGGAGAAGGGAGTTGAGGGAAATTGGAAGGGGAGGTGAACCATGAGAGACTATGGGCTCTGAAAAACAACCTGAGGTGTTTTGAGGGGGCGGGGTGTGGGAGGTTAGGGGAGCCTGGTGGTGGATTTTAAGGAGGGCACGTATTGCATGGAGCACTGGCTGTGGTTCAAAAACAATGGATACTGTTACACTGAAAACAACTAAAAACAAATTAAAAAAAAAAGAAAAAAATAATTTTTAGAGGAGCTGAGTATACCGGCTTGATTGAATGGGTCCATTGTAATCACAAGGGTCATTACAAGTGAAAAGGAGAGGAATGGTCATGCGTCAGAATCAAAGAGACACTATGCTGTGTCTTTGGAGGTGGATGAAGGGACCCCAAGACAAGAAATTCCAATATATCTATGATTTGTAAAAGGCAAAGAAACCGATTTTCCTGTAGAGCCTCCAGGAGGAACATGGCTCTGCTCACATCTTAACTGTAGTCTAGGAAGAACTGTGTGGACCACCGACTGAAGAGAATGAATCACTGTGAATTGTTTTAATCCATTGCCTCGATAGCTTGTTATGGCAGCAGATAGGAAACACACACATGAAGGAAGTGCAAAGAAGGGATCCCATTTTTAGCCGGAGCAATAGAAGAGATTTTATGGAAGGAAGAATCATTTGTTGACCTTGGATGGGACTGTGACCTTCAAGGGAGGTAGTGCCATGAACCAATGGGCAGAGCAGTGGCTGAGAGTCATGTGTTGAGGTTCTTGTGAAATGTTACATTGGCCAACCTGGGGACGTGGGAAGAGGAGCTTGGTGGTAGGACTGGACAGGGGCGGCAGGACCTGGAAATGGGAACTCGGGCTCGAGGTGGAGTTACCTTGGAAGGGTCCAAGCTCGAGTGACCAAATGTATTCTGGGAAACACATCTGCAGTAGTGTCTAGTGGGAGAGGGGAAGGGGGAGAGCATTTAAGAGGAGGAAGAGACATGACCATGGCCACTGAAAAGCCGGGTGAATGAAAAACTGGAGGCCTGATAATGTGCAATTGTCCATTTACTCAATACAGAGAAATCTGTCTCAAGTGTTTTCTGATAGCGTCTCTCTGACTCTGATACCTGGCCATCCCTCCTCCCCTTTTCACATATGATGACCCTTGGCTAGATGTAGATCTGGGCACCTATCAGAAGCTGACACATTACAGCATGGTGAGAGGGAGACATACCAGCTAAATATCCCCACACATCCAGGTAAAGCTTTGCACCATGATAAGAGATGCAAGAAAGGGGGGGGGTGGGTCGTGCTGCACATTATAACAGTGACAAGGTGAGTTCACCCTACCTGAGATCTTAAATCATTGGCGAGTGATTGAAAAAGAAAAAAAAAAAAAAACTATATATCAAGGCCCAAATGATGTCATCTTGATAATTTGGATTTGTCTTTATTAAAATGTCTTTGGGGAGCTCCCAAATGCTCCCATCCCTCTTTCCAGGGACCAGGAGCCATATTGCAGCTGTGACTGTTTTCCTGGTGACCCACTCCAAGACCTGGGGTGAGGCTGAGGCTTTCTCCATTTGAACCTTCATTAATGAAGCATCTAAGGAATGCCCCTCCCAGAAAGGCTCAGAAACAACTAGAAATAAACCACATGGGCCCCAGTCCTGCCCATCTTACCTTAAAGAGCATACCTTGAGTTCCCTCCTCCTGGGAGGACAGGTAAGTGCCATTGACTAATAGCCCTCCGGTAAAGAAAAATGCATAAATGTCAAGAAGACAGTAAGAAACACATCCTGTAAGAATGTTTCGGTGATTTTCAGGAATTCGCTCTTCAAGTCATCGTCCGTTACACTCTCATTTTCTACTGTCGTGTTCTATACAGATCTCTCCCTTCAAATTGAAGACAAAGAAAGCCCTTATCTCAGTTAATTCATTTTTTGTGTATGGTTTTTCATTTCTAAGATAAGTACTTCTAACTTTTTTCTATGTATACTTTACATTGTTAAGGAGGATGAAGGATGCAGGATTTATGATAAAGTGTAGTTCTACTTTTAGGCACATTTTCTTCCTTGTATGAGAAGAACCGAATCTCCACTGTGCTCATGTCCTGTTCTGGCCGCTCACATGAGTTGTCAGAGGGATGACTGTCTTCTGGAAAGAATCAGTTTGGAAAAAGATTCTTTTGGAAATGGCCTCTACAGATGAAAACAAGTAGGGAAATCTACTTTTCAGTGGGAATGAAGAGAAGTTCAGAATGGAGACAAGTGCCTCAACTCCAGGGAACAGGGTGTTTTGTGGGAGACCCCCAGAAAATGGTAAAAATTATAGAGGAGTTTCAGTTAGTGTAAATGGACGATACTTCTGGGGTTATGGGATTTGCCAGAGCTCGCAAACTTAAAAGCCCTGAGCCGTCACAAGGAACGAGGAATGACACCGTTTGTCAGCCGAGATGTTTATGGAATGGCAGCAAAAAAGCTTCCTAAAAGCCACCCATTTGAGAGAAGACAACGTTGTGTCTGGAAATCAAGGCTCTTGGGAAGAGATTGGTGACACTTGGGCACACTGGCTCTCACAGACACAGAGTCCTGTCATGGGTTTTGGGGCTTTCAGAGAAGCCCAGGCACCCATCAGCTGTGTGGTTCATCTGATCCCGGGGCTTCAGGTACCTGGCCTGTAAAATTAGGTTGTCAGATGACCTTTGGCTAAAGTTGCCTCCAGCCATGCTCCTTCTCTGCTCCTGTATCTCCATCTACCTTCTCCTGCATTAGAGAAGTCTGTATCCAGTGTCCCCCCAGCAGCTGCCCCGACCTGCAGAGAGGGACTCATGGGAGCATGGGTGCATTAAAGAGGTAAACCCCACTCTTTGTGAGCCCTGGCTCTCTCTTTTCTGGACCAGTGTCTCTGAGCAACGTCTGTTTCTTTCCCATAAGATACCCAGGTTTCCACCTTCCCCTTGATCACCCCAATTGCCTCCTCTACTCCCGAGGGCTTGGATTTCAGACTCCACTCTCTCCTGTTTCTTTTCCTCTGGAGTGACACATGGCCATCAGTGTCCTTTTAGAAATACAGAGTCAGTGCCACGTCGAACACTGCTGCTGGCAGATCGGGCACTCAGCAGTGCTAAGTGGGAAGACATGTTGCTGAGCCCATACATACTCTCTTCCACCACAGCCCTTTCTTCATGAATCCTTTGAGCAATGGCAGGGGTGGCTGGGGTCCACAGACAAGTCACCCTATGTACTCGCTGATTAAATGGCTCCTGTGCTGAGCATTCTCATGAGACATAAATGTCTCCCCAATTTTTAGCCATCCAGAGAATTCCATCTGTAGTCCTTTCCCCAGTTTCCCTTGCCACCAATTTTCCAACCGTGCTCAAGTCCTTGACCATCCAGCCAAAGCATGGACAGCAGCCCCTGGACTGGTATAGAATTGCCTGTCTTGCAGCTTTCCCTTTCTGGAACGGGAATTCCTAGGTATGCTGCTTGAAGTTCTGCACTCTGGGAGTATTTTCCTTCATGGAAGTCCCGGACAGGGGCTGCAGGGAGTCAACCATCCACTTCCAGGTGATGCCTGAGTACATGCCAGGAGCATCTCTGACCCGGATACGATTTTTCTCTTCTTCTCTCACCTGACCACAGGTAACTCTCCATGAGGAGACCATAGGCACATAATGGGAAGGAAGGCAGCGGGTCGGGAGTGGGGAACCACGCACCCTTGGACAGCTTCTTTGTGTGACTTACATGCCCAGGACTGCCTGGGCCCAGCCATGTGTATAGCAGTCCCACTGCACGATGGAATGCTGCTTAAAATGTTCTACTTTGTGGTGTGGTGGGTCATATGACACCCACCTGATGACTGAGTATCACAGTGCGTCATTTTCAGGTCACCTGTTCAGTCAGTAGCCCAAGATTTAGTAACTCTCCTAAGGTCCTCTAATGGGCCTTGAGCTGTTTCTCAAAAGGAACAATTACCCAAAGACAATGGTGGGGCTTGTTTCCCAAACCCTTAAGGCCCTGCACTGCAGATCACCTACAAGAACCTGCCAAAGCTCCAAAGAGCAATCCTATCTGCCCTTGGAGATGTAGGGTCTCATGGGCCGAATGGCCAAGCAGCTCGCACAGCAGCCTGGACCTGATGCAGAGCCTTCTGTCATTCTGGGTCTCACTCAAAATTAGCAGCTTTTTGAGTCACCTAATAAATGAGCTGGAGTCCCACATCTAAATGAGGACTGTTTTGCCTCCAAAAGTCAAAGGAGGTCATGGGCATCATGCCTCATTCATGCCTGTTGGAGGGTTCAGATACAACAAGTGACAAGTTAGGAAAGACATCTCATCGTGCTCCACAGGATGGGACCCTAGAAATTTCACCAAGGTCAAAGACCTCTGAATTTTTCTGATATACTTCTCATCCTCTGTTGTACTAATGTCTTCCCAATAACTCTACAGTGGTTGTGGCTTCTTGTTCACAAGGTCCAGTAGTCAATGTCATGGGCTTGTGTGAGCATGGTCTCTTGTGTGGAAGGGAAAGGCAGTCAAGATCCCTGTGAACTAAACCATGGCACAGGGCTGGAGAGTTGATATGCCTCTGTAGGGCAGGAGAAGGTATTGCTGGCCTGGCCATCTGAAAGGAAACTGCTTCTGGTGGTTTTTACCAACAGGTTGGAGGAGAGACCATTTTTCAGGCTGACAGCTGTAGACTTGATTGTGGGGGACGTGTTAATTTGTCCAAGCAATGAGGCTACAACTGGTGCGGGAGCACAGAGTCACCATCTGGGTAAAGATACGAGAAAGTTAGGTTGGGTAAAGTTACAATAAAGTTAGTCATTATTCAGGATCCATCTGTTTTCTACACAAACTTAATAGACAAGCTAGAGGGGGGAGGGGTTGGCCTTCATCCCCCTGCATCCCTCAAGTCCTTGGTGGTCGTGTTCATCTCTGCAGTCCCTCTAGAAATGTGCCATAATTTACGGTTTTCCACTAGAGACAGTTCTAGTGGCTTCCACTTGGCTTTCTCGCCATAATAGTACTTATTAATAGGCCATGAAATCAACACAGGGATGCTGCTGGCTGCCGGAAAGGTCTTCCTAACTATGCAGTCCAGACCTATGAAATAACCACAGGATAAACTTAGGGATCCACTGGGCCAACTCTGAGATCAGTCTTCGACTGTCTGATTTCCATAAGATTCTACTCTGAGTGCTGGACAACAGGGATGTTTCAGGTCTCCTGAAATTCCTGTCAATTCAGAGCCTGTGTTCATAGTCTCTGAAAAGTCTGATTATTTTCTTTTTTGCAATACACAGTAACCCTGCAGAGGGCCGGAAGTTCTTTTGGGGAAGTCTGGATGAAGGATTAACAGTAAAAACTTTTGGCATTGTAGCAGAGTCACCCCTCTTGGCCTTGAATCCACTCAAGGCATTTTGGGCCTGCAAACTGGCTCAAGACTGAGAAGGCATCACTCTCTGTTTCCAGGACTCAAGTTAAGATCTATTCACTCGACTAGCATTGCTCACGTAGGTCAAGTTTTGGACGTCCCGTTTCTTTCCTTTCTAGAACACAGGGATCAAGTGCCAATTACTGTGTTGGCTCTGCTGTCCACGACGGGCGCAGATCCACATGGCTTTGGTGGGGCGCTACCCCTTGCCCATGCCACCACTGATCCAACCAATTCTACTGCGTGTCGGTTTCCCTGTTATTACCACAGTTACCACTGGAAAGGGTCCGGCTCATGGTGAAGAACAATCACACCCTTCAAAGATGTGGCCCCCACTCACTAATGATTTCTCACAGTCCTGGTGGAAGGTCTGGGGTCTGGCCCTTCCCAGGGTGGGTAAGAATGTCTTCGGGACAACTACACTGTCATTTCCCCAGCCTGCCACAACAGACGAAGTCTTTCTGTCTGCTGAAATCCCTATGCCAGCATTCCAGTCCCTGGTGTGATGGTCTTTGGGGGAGATCCTTGGGGAGACGATTAAATCAGGAGGGGGCAACCATCACTAATTGGATTAGGGCCCTTTGGAAAAACACTCCAGAAACTTTTGGAGAAAACTGGCAGTCTGCAACCTGGGCCCTCTCCAAAACTGACCATGCTGGCATCCTGACCTCAGACCTCCAGATCCTGTGACTGTGAGAAATAAATAAACCTGCTGTGATTACAGTCCCCAACCATGCTGCTTTGTCCATCAGCCCAAACTGCCTACAAAACCCCCTGAGCTTTGAATACCTGCCTTTGTAGGACACTGAGGCTGGCCTGGTGCTTTAGCTTTACTGAGAAAAAGCCACCTTTTGGGTTATGTTTCCGCCAACCAACCGATTGGACAAACTAACCAAAGCCACCACATTAGATGCAGACTCTCTGTTTAGTGGGTCCATCTTGGCAAATGTGTCTTGATCTGCCTTCCTGTTCCTTCTATCCTCAACCTCCAGCCCCAAGGCATTTGGCTCCTTCAGGCTCGAACTTTTGGAGGAAAGTTGGCTTTCTGTCATGTTACTTTTTAATGGGACTTAACATAGGAGGCGATCTGTGGATTCAGCCGGGTTCAGAGGAGTCTGGCTGTTTGCTAATGAGATCAGTACTCAGTGAGATTAGTACATCGTTAATTAGCATATGCCAAACATGTTTAGTAGGTTGGGTGATGTTCAAATACAGCTTTGAGTTTGGACGAAATGTTAATACTAATTGCACTTTAACGCAAATATTGGTGTCAGGCTTTAAATACCCCTAAGCTCAAAGATCTTCCCTTAAATTGGTAACCAGAAATGGATGTTGGTTTCACTTTAAATCCAATAAACCATCTGCTCCACGCCTCTGGCTTCGCTTATGCCCTAGGAGCAGAACACCTCTCCCAGACGCGGCCTCTGCTCGGGAGCATGGATTACTTGTCAGCCCTGCCAGGAACTGTCAGACACACATCAATCCCATCCCGTTCAAAACGCAGCCAGGGCCTCACTCCTGGCATTCCTGTCTGATCACAAAGCCAGCCAGAAGCCCAGTAGAATCCCGTATGTCTTTGTTTCCTGAGATCCAGTCATTCTGGTATTCTCCTAAGAGTGTTTCAAATCCAGCCATGGAAGCCTTTCTCCCTGGATGTCAGCCAGAGCCAAGTTGACCATTCTCCCTGAACTCTGCAGGAGACCCCTCCCTGACCCACCTACACCCACGTTAGACTGATGCTATCTATTCTCTACATGGAGCGAGAATAGTCTTTTCAAAATGTTTACCAAATGTATTTATTCTTGTCTGACTACATTTTTAAAATATTTTATGTATTTATTTGTGTGTGTGTGAGAGAGAGACAGCATGAAAGAGGAGAGGTCAGGAGGAGAAACAGACTCCCCCCTGAGTAGGGAGCCCAACTCAGGGCTCAATCCCGGGACTCCAGGATCATGACCTGAGCAGAAGGCAGATGCTTAACCAACGAGCCACCCCAGTGCCCTTATTAATATATTTTAATGGCTATTCATTAAACTGTTCCTGGGCTAAGGAGAAAGACCCTTCATGAAGCCTCAGTAAGTCTTCGGGGTAAGATACCAAACTCCACTTCTGGCAACATTCTCTAACATATACAAGTGTGTGCACATCTCTCTCTACACACACACACACACACCCCACAAACATAGAACTAGAATACATATGATACAGAATGTATAATGCATATAATTATCTACATCATGTAAGCTTTTATACACTCACATGGGTAATATATGATTACATAAATATACAATATAATTGTAATTTTATGATTATATGTATAATATACATTTAATGCAGAAATATATTCAATATATCATGAATAATAAACACATATACCTATACCACAAAGAAATATTAAACATTGTTGATTATTAACATAGTAATGCATGTCTAAGTCATTATTAAAGTCCATTATTAGCTTCCTAGCCAAACCACGGATTATAAAGACTTGAAATATACTCTGCTTCTTCTGCTCCAAACGATCAGTCTGAGAGGTGTGCTTCCCTCAATTTTCAGGACTGAGACTAATTATTTAGTAAACTGGGATTTATGACAAGGCTGTGTCCCTTCAGAGAGAAGTCATCTGCTCTTCTCCATGGTAACCATGAAGATCATTTCAATGAAGTAGAGTTCAGATTACATATAATTTACCATTTTAAGGTCTATAATATACTGGGATTTAGTTCAGTCACAATCTTGTGCAACAGTTACTTTTGTGTGGAACCAAAATAATTTTGCTGCCCCCAAAAGAGATCCCAAACCGTTAGGCGGTTACTCCCTTTCCCCTCACCCCCAACTCCCCCTGGGAAGCACAGACCTGCTTCCTGTCTCTGTGGATTCGCTACTTTTAACTATCTCTTATAAATAGAAACACATAATGTGTGACCCTTTGTGTCCACCTTCTTGTGCTGATCACGACATGTTTGAGAGCCATCCACACCGGTGCACGTATTTTACTGTTTTTTTTACAGCCAAATAGTAGTCTGTTGTGTGGATAGACCACATTTTTGTTTATCCGTGTCCTGAACATAGTAACTGTGGGAGCTCTTATTTTTACCTCATCCCGCTTATGCACCAGTCTCTCCTGGGCCATAGGGCATGTCAAAATTATTGCTTCCTAATTTTAAAAAAATTCCGTTACTTGGAGTTAATTAGTCATCTTCCTCTGTACAGAGGTTAATAGAACCAGAGGTCCACAAACACTGTCCTCACAGTGTTCCCCACCCTTATCCTCATGTTTCTGTTCCCTTCTCAACGAAACACTCCTCTTAATGTGTTTGTGTGTGTCCCTAAAGATGCTGCAGCCAGGTACAACGTGGGGGCTCTGAGCATGGGCTTTTCCTTTTCCAGTTAGGCACTGGAAATCTCATTCTATGCCTTCTCCTTTCCCTGTGTGCTCTGGGGCTACTTGTGTTGCTGTCAGTCCTTCTTCCTCCGGGGGGCTTTTCCCCTGCCACAGGTTCCATAGCAAGCACTGACTACATCTGTCTCATCACTTCACCAACAATAGAAAGCACGTTTCTAATTCCTTGCCACAACACACTGAGCCCACTTCTGTGTCCCCCTATGGACGAATTTAAGAGTATCTCTCAGATACAGGCCCAGGAATGAGATAACTGGTCACAGGACACATACTTTGTGCCACTGAATGCTCCCTGGACTCCTTTCAGAATGTTCTGTGATTTACACTCCCACAGAAGGACTCAAAATCTGTTTCCTCCCACCTTGGCCGACACATGTTATTATGACCCCCTTAGTAGTCACTTTGATGGATGTGAAGTGTATCTCATTATTTCAACATACATTTCCTCGTTTAATCATGGATGGAGCATCTTTTCACTGAATGGATTTTTAGTGTTCTTCTCTGGAAATTGCCCATTCGTGTCTTTTGTGGATTTTTAAAAATATGGGACCTAGTAGCTTTGTTGTTGCTCTTGTCCTCATAGCTCATTTGTAAGAATTTTTGGATATAGGATGGCTGGGAGGCTCAGTCAGTGAAGCTCCTGCCTTTGGCTCAGGTCATGATCCCAGAGTCCTGGGATCAAGTCCCGCATTGGGTTCCCTGGTCAGCAGAAAGCCTGCTTTTCCCTCTTTTTCTGACCCTCCCCCTGCTTGAGCTCAAGCTCTGTCTTTCTCTCTGTCAGATAAATAAATAAAATCTTAAAAACAATAATTTTGGGATATGGCAGACTTTGATTTACTGTATTTTAGATATGTTTCCAAAATATAGAGTCTGTCTTATGTATGTGGTGTCTTGTGTGTTGAAGTCCCTCTTAATACTCTGTGGGTGTTTATTGTTGATTAGAAATGCTTAATTGTCTTGAATGTTTTTGCTGTGTTTCTGATTTTTTCCCTATCCCTAGGTTAGTTTTATATTCTCCTCTTTCTTCTTTTGATCTTTAATCTATTTGCAGTCCAACTCTCTATCCAACAGCTGAATTAATAAATAAACATGGAAGGAGAAAATCACTCTTTCAGAAAATTCCAATTAATGAATGCAGACAAAAAGAGGGGAATAGAAAATCATCATTAGCACATCACAGCGATATTGCTGCTGGCAATATCCATGGACAATTGTCAAATATTTATTAATTACTATGTTGGTTTTAACATATGTCCACAAATTATTTGATATTCCTCTTTCCAGGAGGTGAAGCTTGATTTCCCTTCTGCTGAGTGTGGGCTAGAATTTATGAGTCATTTCTAATAAATAGTGAACAGAAAGGGAAAAATAGTAACTCTAGTGGAGAAACAGGTGGGCGCCAAAATGTTGAAGGTTAATGTCACCAGTAACAAGTCATGTGACCAAGCTAATGGAAGGACTCAGGCTCATAACCCCTGTGGCATCCTTTCAAAAATATATGCCTCCCCAGATCTTCTGAGAAAACCCATCTGATCATGGGAGGACCCTGGACACACCCAAACCCCAGGGCACTTGATGGAAAACTTGACCTGGGCTCTTCAAAACATCAGGACCAACAAGGGCAGATTGAGCCACTGTCTCTTTGGAGAAAATCTGAGGAAACACAGTGACTACATACCATGTGGAATCATGGGACACCAAGAGAAAAAGCAGTTAAATTCCAGTCAAGTCTTCAGCTCGGATGATAATAACGTGTCAATGTTAATTTCTTAGAATTGGTAAATGTACAATGATTATGTTAGGTAACATTACAGGGAAACTGGGTGAAGGCTCTATGGGAACTCTGTGCTCTTTGCAACTTTTCTGTCAAACTAAATAAAAAGTAAAATTCATTTCAAAATAAAAATTTAAAAAACCCACAAACACTTTACAGATGATATAATAAACCAGAGGGAATGATTTTTCATAGCAATGTGGTGTGGGATGTATATTTATGACTGACAAATTTGACTACATAATAATCTTTCAATAAAAACAGCAGGGCAAAAAACCATACTCTAATTAAAACTAACAGTTAAAGAACAAATTGTGGGTCCTCCAAGACCACACATAGAAATGGATCTTGGATGCAGAGCACCCTGGACATGAGGCAAACCCACAGGTAAGGAGGTACTTACAGTGACCCTGAAATAATTTTACTTCAAAGTTGCTATAAGTGTATCTCTGCTTTATACTGTCCCTGGGCGCTGCATGGGGTGTCCCTGGGTGCTGCACGGGGTGCAGATCTCCGATGTATGAGGACGTTCTTCGGGTGACATCCAGTCACAACACCTGTGTGCTGCTTCCTCACTAATCCATTCCTTAAAAATGCGAGTGAAATACATCTCTTTGGCGCTCAGGCAGCCTCTGCCCACAGTCTTCGATTCAAAGCCTCCTGCGGTAACTTGTTCACTCATGTCCTTATTGTGAGTCTCTTCATCCATCCAAAGCACTGCTCGAGAAGTAAACAAACAACCTTTTGCCCTACAACATGGCTTGATCAACGTACTGCTCTGGTCCAAGACTTGGAGTGCTACCTGCTGTGGACAAGGCCACTTCAATGCTGGCCACTGGGTCCAGCCTGGTTTGCAAGGTCACCTAAGGGACCCACAGTGGGGAAGAAAGGGGCCCACTTATCTCAGACTTGTATGCAATTTTTAAATACTCTCGCTCTCTGCTTTTTAATTCCTAAACAAAGGTTCGAAAGGATTTTCCAAGGAGACCAGGTCCAAAGGAATTTAAGACTCCTCTGGCTGAGTCCACTTATTACTCCCATTAATACTGGTCTGTTAAGTAGGACTTCAGACAGGTACAAGTGTGGGTGCCTGAGGACAAGCGAGGGCCCAAGCAGAAGCCCGTGAGCTGTGGCATGAATGTGAGCTTGAGAAACAGATAAGCACAGGAGGATGTCCTAAGAAACTGGTGTCAGTGGATGCATAAAGTCAGAACAGCTAGCAAAGACCTGGAACATGGAAGTTCTTCTACATGACGCCCAATATAATAGAACTTCCCAGTGTGCTGGGAGTGTTAGACAAGGAGAGTCACCAAAATGGGGGCAGGGCAAAAAGTGCACTGAAATGCAGGGTATCATGTGACCCCCTTTAAGTAGGGAGTGACACAACTGCTTATACATCTCTGTGGCACCACCATGACCACGCACAGAATGGGTTCTCCCTCCTCCTTCCTCAATCCCCTCTTGCTTCTCCACATTTCCCCTCAGTCATTGATTTTCAGATTGACTTTCACAGACACTGAGGGTCCCTGTGGTTTTCCTCAGAGGTGGGCTGGCATGGAGGTGATAGATGAGGGCTCAAGCAGTACCCTGACATTTCACAAGTGATTCCATCAGAGAAATGCCTCGTTCATCTCTTGCTGTCTTGAGCTTTGCGAAGGGCTGCTTTCCAAAAGCAGAGACGGAATCTCCTGCCCAGTCTGGCCCCATTTCTGATCTCTCATTACACAGACGTGTGCTGATTCCTAGGGTGAAAACTACATATCCCACTGTAGAGAAAGTTTCCCAAGTATTCTCTGGAAGAGACTTCATTTAGGGACGAGAAAAAGGTGCAAACCGGGAAGCGGGAGGTGAATGGAATGATTCTAGGGGGTCTTCCCCAAATTTATGAGTGGGAAGCTTAGTGCTGGCTTTATGCTGAGGTGCTTTCCTTCCTGCTCAAGTGGAATTTGTGGAGGGATGGAATTCTCCAGAATGGAGGGTAAAGACCTCATTCTCCCAAGTTGCTGGAGCTATTATGTTATTCATTAAGGACAGAGCTAAGGTCCCTGGCTAAAGCTGGTGGTTTAATACACCTCCTGGCTGATTTCCCCCATTAACAGGTATCCGTGAAGAGTGAGCTTTAGTTAACGGCACCCAATACGGTGTGCACTCCGTGGGTTTTGACCAAGGTGCACAGTCACATACCCACCAACAAAGCCATTTCCTTCATCGCAAAACTCCCATCGTGCTTTGCTTCTGTCATGGAACCCTCTGGGCGCTGGCAAGCCCTGATTGTAACGAATCTGTGCTCCATCCCTTCTGCTTCCCCTTTCCAGGATGTTACAGATGGACTCAGAGACTGGAGAGCGTTTTGGGCTGGGTTTCTTCACAGTGAAATGCATTGCCGAGTCATCCACATTTTTGCCTGGGTCAGGTGTTCCTTCTGTTAATGGGTTGTGTTCCGTTGTATGGATGTAGCAAAGTTTGTGAACTCATTCCACTGCTGAAGGACTTCTGGATGGTGTTCACTGTTTCAGGACTAGGACAGAAGCTGGTTTCACAACCCCAGATGCTGGTAACATTTATTAACTCACAAAATGAGGCCTGTAAAGGAGTTTATGTATCCCCATGCACCCCACTTTCCCAACTGGTCTTCCTGGTAACCAGTGATATTTGAAGGAAGAAAGATATAAGGAAATGTGATTTGACCCTACTTGCTTTCTGACCCCTGAAGGAAAGACCAATTAGTCCTGGAAAACCTGAGGGAAAGAGAAAAGGGGGGAGAGAGAGAGAGGAGAGGTGGCAAAACCACTCCCTGCTCATGCAGTGGGAGCCATAGCAAAATGTGAAGGTTGAATTCTTCTTCGATAAGGGAAGAAAAGTGCTCAGAGCATAGAGACACAGAAAATTAATACCTTGGGGTCATTGAATCAGTTGGGCTCTGCCGTACTTCTCCCTTCTGGAACACCTGCCATTAAAAAAAAAATGTTCCTTGACTCCTCAGATTGTCACAAGCTGTCCCACAAGTTAGCTCTGGTTAGATTTTCTTGAGTCAAGCATAGATACAGGTTAATGAGATATGTAATGTTGAAGAAGTGACATAGGTAAAAAAGCAATAATGTAAAACAAGAGGGGATGATTGCATATAGGACCATGAGCTGGGAAAACAATCCAAGTTCTCAACTCATTTATTCTGGTGTAATTTAATGAAGGCATGAGAAGTCTTTGGAAAGTTCTAGTGAGCCGAGATACTGCAAATTAAATATAAAGTGGAAATGCTAGCACATTTATCCACAGGATACTCTACATTGAATGAGTAAATCCTAATACAGTTTTATTTTGAAAATTAAAAGCACTGTTTCCTGCCTAAACTAGACACTCGGTCTGGTTCCATGTCCTGGGTGTGGCATCCACTCCCTGGAATCTGTGACCCAAATGACATCTCTTCCTCCTCCAGCGCTCCAGGCTGAGGCTCCTGGACTAGTCTCCCAGTTACCTGGGTTTAATCCCCAGGCAGCCTTTGCCTTCTCTTCTCTGGTGGCCCTGCCTTTTGTATCTTAAGCACATCCCACGGCACCTCGGTCCTTACCACACTGCTCAAGATGTGTGAGCCACAGTTCTGCCATGTCTTCTTTCAATCTGAAAGCCTCCCCTGGCTCCCTATTACCTAGATGATGAAGCCGAATGTCTCTTGGCCCTTGGCCATACAGATAACACAGTGACAGGCTCACTGAAATTGTTCTGTAATACCGGATTGCTTCCTGATAATCTCAAGCAAGAGTACATTCTGCATTCCAGGCTCAGCTGCCTTAACCTGGCCCATCCCCCTGGTGGCTGGATCTCTTCTCCCTGCCTGTCCTCATTCTCCACGAGGTCCCCTTAGCACTCTCAGCCTGTATGCCTCATCGCCGCCTGGACGTGAAGGCTCGTAAGCCCTGGAGGAGCACAAGATGATCAACGTGTCTGAAATAAAGCATGGACTGAGCGGTATTCAGAGACCAGGTGTCCTAGCAGCTGGCAGGCTGCCGCCCTCCCCTCCCCCATCCCAATCAGATGACCAGGCCACTGTGGTCAGGCTGCCAGGCTGCCACACTCCATCTGGAATGCAGCCACCCCAGGTAATCTCTTCCTAGCTATCAGAGCATCTTCCCCAAGCTGTTTTCACTAACAACGCCTTGGACACCAAAGGCCATGGGTGATTTGTACACAAGACCATCCCCCACTTCAGAAACCAGTCGCAAGTCCTGGGCCACTTGGACTTCGGCTGGACCAGCTCTAGCCTGGCCATTCCAGGACGTGCTCCTCAGGTTTGATAATTTTTTAAGAATGGCTCACAGAACTAAGGAAAGGGCTCTGATCACTACTGTCAGTTTAATGTAAAGGCTCCAACTCCAGGACAGCCAGGTGAATGAGAGGCACGGGGCGAGCCATGTGGAGAGGGACAGGGCACTGCCACGCTCTCTTGGGGGGCGCCAACCTCCATCACCTCCATGCCTTCACCAACCCAGAAGGTCTTTTCAGAATTTTCAGGGAGGTTTCATTACATAGGCACGGTTGATTAATTCGTTGGTCATGGGTGATTGACTCAAACTCTAGCCCCTCTCCTCTCCCAGGAAGTCAGGAAGGGGGGCAGAAAATTCCAGCCCTCTAGCTACATGGGTGTCTCCTGGCCCCCATCCTGGAGCCACGAGCCATGTCACTGGAAAGCAGAAGCTACTCTCATTATTCTGACAATTCCAAGGGTCTTCTGAGCTCTCTGCGAGGACAAGGGGAAAAAGGCCTAATACATGTTCCCTATGTTCTCACAGTTCCTCAACTCAAACCCTCCAATGGTGCCCACTCTGAGTAAAGGCTAGAGTTGCCCAGTGGCCTGCAAGGTGCAGCATGACCTAGCCCCTCTCAAATCTCATCTCCCACCATCTTCCCCAGTCTCACTCTTCAGCTACTGCCAGCTGCTGCTTTCCACACATAGCTGACATCCCCTGCCTTTGGGCTTTTGCACCTGCTCTCCCTTTGCCTAGAGCAGGCTTCCCAGATGTGTGAGCGGCTGCCTCCCTCACCACCCAGGATCTCAGCTCGAGCATCCCCTTGTCAAGGGGGCTTCCTTGGAAGGAGACAGCAGCGTTCTCCTGGGCACTCTCTCCCCTCTCCTCTATGTTTCCCCCACTGCTCACCATTTCTGACACTCTGAGTCCCGTTGCTATCCATTGCCTGTCTCGCCTCTGCTCCCAGCACTGGAAGTCCGGAGAAGCCACCTCTGCAGGTCTCTGGGTCTCCCATGCTCTTGCATGTTGTGGTTCTTTCCCCTTCTGTTGGCCGGAGAGGGAACCCCCCTATGTTGGCTGGGTGGGTGTCTGTGAGCATCTGTGCTGCAAAGAAGGCAGGAGGGAAGGAGCGAGGCTGCCTGGGTTCAGCCCACCATGACCAAGTGTAAGCTGGCTGATACCCAGAGATGTGGAGTGGGCCTGAGAGAGGAAACCCAGGTCTTCTGACTCCCTGTCCCATTCAGTGGACTCCACTGTGGCCAAGGTAGCAGTGTCGGCCACCCAAAGGACTGAAACTTGGACCCTATCTTGGGAATCCAAATCCCACCTGGTAGGTTTTCCTGAATCAATCAATATTCCTGTCCTGACCTGAGTACGTCTTACTTGTCAGTGGGGACAGATTGCTGGTGGTGGGACCTCCCCATCAGCCTCTCCTTACAGGGGTCAGGCCCACAGGTGGTTCTGGTCCAGGAACAGCAGAAGGCAGGGGTGCTGGTGTCACACGAGAGCGGAGGGTAAAGGAGCTAGTCCGTGGGGACACAGCCCGCCTACTGCGTGCTAGCTGTGGCAGAGACTCGACTCGGTTCCCTCTCACCCTGCGACTGGCTCGCTGGTTCCAGCCGGGACCATTTCCTGGTGCACAGGCGGCCTCTCACCTGCTCCAGGTTCAAGTGACGAGCACGAAAGATGTCATGTTTCCCTTTGCTCAAGGTTTTACGATCTTTCTTGCAGTAAATACAAAGACTCCTAATTTTTTTATACCTCAAAGCATAAGAAATAATAATATGTCTATTCCAATAGACAGCAAGATATTGGTATTATTGATCCCAATTTCTGTTATTTATGATGCTTGCTGTTCAGTCGAGCAGTGGTTTACCAACCGATGTCTATGATACATGAAGCACATGAACTATTTTCGGCCATACCATTCTTGATCTCATGCTAATAGAGATGGTCAGAGAGGTGAGCATCTCATATTTTACTGTTAACAACCTGCTATCTCCCCCTCAGATAATATGGATTTTAGTTGTCCAGCACTTTATAAAGAGAATGTCATCTTTCAAATCCATCTACAAGTGGCTATTAACCACTTTTTCCACCAAATAGTGTTCTGAACAGCCCCTGGTCAGTGGTCCTTGGAGGGCTTGCTCTAAGAGCGATCAATATTGACATATCGGTGGACAAATTGATCAATAAATGAATTCAAAAGGGGACGGGTTCGCCCAAATTTGACTTCTGACTTATGCGCCATGTATTATTTTCTTTTTACTTCAATGTGTGTGTGAGTGACTTGTGATCTGTTCTTCATCTAATCCACCCCTACGATTCTAACTCATTAATCAAATATTAAACTTCCTAAGCCATTATATGCCATGCACTGAATACGCATTCCCTGTAAATTAAGAATGCAAACGTAACAAGCCAGATAAATTAAGGAGTTATCACTCACATTAAATCATTTGTCTCTTTTGCTACAAAAGAAATCAATCCTGCTCTGGGACCTGGAGGCTCAGGGGGTTAAGTATCTGACTCTGATTTCAGCTCAGGTCATGATTTCAGGGTGGTGAGATTGAGCCCCGGGTTGGGCTCTGTGTTCAGTGTGGCATCTGCTTGAGATTCTCCCTTTCCCTCTCCCTCTGTCCCTCCCCCACTTGCTCTCTCTCCCTCTATCTCAAATAAATAAATAAGATTTTTTTAAAAAGCAATTCTGCTTTCTTCACACCTCATCAGATGATACTAATAACTTAATAACTTGTAACCAGGAACATCTCGGACCAAAAAGCTAAGAGGAACCCAATGCGGGCAGACTGGTGAAATGATGTCTCTGTGCCTGGGACAGAGGTTCCGTTGTTTGAGAAAAAATATCAGAGGTCAAGAAAGTGAAACAAAACAGAAAGGCATGTGGGCATTTAAAATTTAAAAAGGAAGGATTTAGGGGTAATTTGTGCTCTTGAAGAATTGGTTGCTACAAACTGGAGAAATGTGGATCCCTTACTTATCTACTTATTTTAATAAGAGCACATGCTCAGAATTTCATCCCAGAAGCAAAGCCTCAGAGAGTGGTCCAGAGGGAAGCTTCTGTCCCACCCCATCCCTGTAGGCACAGAACCATCCCCCTTACAACAAAGGCATGCACTGCAGAGATTGTATTGGGAATGGCACTGGGGGGTCGTGGGAGCCACTAGGCCTGGCTGAAATGCCTTTCCTAAGAGGGGATGGCCATTCCAGGCACCCCGAAGATCTGGCTGTCTTACCCCTCCTGGGCATGTCTGCCAGCTCTGGGCACTGGCTGAGGAACAGGGGTTGGCCAAGGCCAACAACTACCTCTGAAGACAAGAGAAACCTTTTCTCTTTCAGAGAACCTTTCAGAGCCAGAGCTCTGGCACTCATCCAGAGTCAGACCACGGAAGCCTTCCTGAACATGAGACACGGGGTGGTTTTCCTCAGAAGACATCTGTTGAATTTCGTGTGGAAGTTGCCAGTGATCCCAAAGCTTCTGAAAAATAGAGTAAGATCTCCTTAGCCTCAGGGTCTTCAGAAAAGAAAGACCTGTGGCAGTAGGTGCCTAAGATGAGACCTCTACAGGGAGGAGCAAGTAGTCACTGAGGGTCTACACTTGACCCTGGCCTGAGGGTTTCTGCTGCATTTGGTGGGAGACCTTTGCATGAGATTAGAGTACCAAATTTAGAGACTTGGTGGGGGATGTGTGTGCTCATGCATACAGTGGTTTCTTCACTGAAGACATTTGAGAGATTTTGAAGCTGTTGTCTGTTTGGCTCAAAGGAAGCTGAAAAAAGGAAGTGGATCTTTTCAACCCAACCAGATCCACCATGGATTCTCAACTGAAAAGACTAGAGGGGAACTTAAGGTACACTGAATCTCACCAAAGTTTACCCAAACTGCCACGCAGTTCTGATTGAGTGTATTTCTGACTGGTGTAAGCCTGAATAAACATCTGAGGACAAAAAAAAAGGAAATGTAATATGTTCCCTGGTGCATAAAGGAAGGAGAACTCTGTCCTCCTAATGTCTCTGTATCATTTTGTTTAGGAAATTTGAAGTTATAAGTGCTCTGTCTGCCTCTACGAGATGTGCAAAAGCTAAATCAGACTCTTGGCGTCCCAAGAATGCCCTTCTTGCGGATCTTGGAGGTATCTCTTCCAAATACAAACACCAAGGAGTATGATACCCCATATTTCTGTTTCAGGGGGTTCAAGTTTCGACCCTTAGCTCCAAGTGGTAACTTCCTGTTTGTGAAAAAGACACCGCAAGTTCCAATTTTCTTTTTGATAGTTAGGACAGTGTACACGAATGCAATGGATGAGTGTCCCTGGCTGTGGGAAAGGGTGGGATTCTACTCTGCCTTTGCAGTATTAGTGGATTGCCTAATTGTTATGCATTGTTAGTTTAATGCTTACTCGATAACAAAACTGTTCTCTTGCTTTAAAGAAAAAAATGTGGAAATGCTTTCTGCGTTGGCAGCAGGCTTTGTTTTTGAGTTTTCCCAAAACTCGATGTGGGGAATCAGCCCCCACACATCCTCTGACAAAGAAGAATCCCTCCAATAGTGGGCAGCATCCCTGGGTCCTCTAAGGACGTACCTGGCACACTGTCAGAGTGGAGCCACGCAAAGAGGCAAGATGACAGAGCTGGTAACCAAGAGAGACAAGGGATGATAGAAACAGAATCACAGAAGACCTAGCTATTAGCAGTGGCAGACAAGGGCTTTTAAATAACTGATTAATGTATTCAAGAGACAGATGGAGAAGATGGAAAATGGAGGGTTTTATCAGAGGATTGGAATGTATGAAAATTGAATAAGCATTCTAGAACTGAAACAATATAGTATCTTAAATTATGATATCAATGGATGAACGTAAGAGCAGATTGGACAGGATTGTTGCACCTGAAGACAAATCAATAGAAAATATCCAAAATAAGAAGCAAAGAAAATAGGCATGGGGGAAAATAAAATTATAAGAGACATGTAGAACATGCTCAGAGTTTCTACAGGATGTGTAATTGGAATATCAACAGGAGAGAAGAAACAGAATAAAGCAGAAGCAAAACTCACAGCATTTAAAGAAATACTGGCCAAGCACTTTCCAGAAATAATGAAAAAATATTAACCCAGAGGTATTTGGTGGCCCAAAACCAAAACAACAAAATAAGACAAAACACCAGACCTTGGCCTTTTTAAGTAAAACTATTAAAAATCAGTGACAAAGTGAGGCAGCTGGCTGGCTCAGTTGGAAGACTGTGCAACTCTTGAATTCAGGGCTGTGAGTTCAAGCCCTACGCTGGATATAGAGTTTCCTCAACAAATAAACTTAAAAAAAAGTGAAAAAATAAATCTTTAAGGCAGCTAAAAAAGAGACAGAGCACTGAAATATTCCTTTCCTTCCTGACTACTCCATCCAACCATTTAAAATATAAATACAAATAGAACCACCACACTGAAGAACTCTTACTGCTGTAACAGAGGTTATAAATACATGCTTGTAGAAGACTGTTCCTGCTGAGTGAGGTTTGTTATTTAATTTGTGAGTATATTTTACTTCTATGAATATGGTTCTGAAAGCAGGACCTTTGGATGAGAAGGCAAAATCATAAAGCAAAGAGGCTGTCAGCTGGAAAGTCATAAATATCAAACTCTAAAGGGAAAAGCTCAGAAGAGAAATAAGTCTGGTGCAGAGGAGAACGCAAGAAGAAGCTGGGAGTCCAGATGCATGAGAACGCTGGAACTAAGAACGGTTACATTTGTAAACAAACTGACAAGGAAGTGTGTATGGCAAGAAGGGTGTGGCGTTTTGGCCTCTCATCTGGATTTATGCAAGTACAAGTATCCTGAAGTTCATTGACTAGTCCTTTTCCTATGTTATCCAGATTAAACAAAGGAAAACATTTCACCACCTTTTTAGTCCTTTTGTAATTCGGCATCAATATTAAAAAAAAAAAAAAGATCCACTGCCTTAAAATTGTTTCATAAAAAAAAGGGATTTGCTATGAATCAACTAAAAATCACTTTTTTGAGTCATATTTATCCTCGCCAAGTCAGTCTGCTATACATTTTTAAAAATCAATAGAGTCTACCAATTTAGCTAAACAATATGAGAACTCCAGTCTTTGTGGTTATCTTCTACCACAGGAGATGGGGAACCTTGTAACTTTCCTGAATCTTGCCTACTTTCCATGAAAACTTTGTAATTTCTTTCTGTAAGAAGCTTATTTTTGGTACACTTATCATGATGGGGGGAAAAGCTCATTTTATTTTCCCTGATGCTGGCCAATGGGAGAGCTGGCTATGTGGGAATCAGTGAGAATAACACAATATGCAAACTGAGTGAAAGATTTGGATTCTGCCCAGTGAGCCTGCAGTTTGTAGATTGTGAAAGAGAAACAGTAATTTTAAAATCAACACATAGAATCAAAAATAGCTCTAACAGATGCAAATAGTACATCTTATTAAAGGTGATCTTTGAACAGCAATCATAATAATCGTTTCATTTGACCATGAAGATGTTATTGTTATGTCCATGGTAACCTGGTATTGTGGAAAGAACATAGAATCAAATGGGGATTCAAAATCCAGTCCACTTCTTCCTGGATATATTGTCTTTGAGAAGATGTTCAAGCCATTAATTTCTTGGTAAGTAAAATTAAATGAGTAATATTTCCATCAGACAGATGCTCTGAGAATTGAGATAGAAAAAACAAGAAAGCATTGAGTACAGCACCTGACACAAATATCAGTCCCTGGTTCCTATATCCCGCCTCAATAATACAGATAGATACACATAGATAGAGTATTGAGTCACCTACTGGAGAAAGGGAATGTTAAGTAAGTGGCCATATGTATGTTGCTAATTGACTAAGGGATCTGAGCTGTGTGGAGATAAAACTCCCCCTCAGCATGTGTTTTAGTCCTAAATCTTGTCATCTTGTGAGAAGACCTACTTGGATTTAGGGCACAGGAAAAAAAGAAAAATAACTAGAAAAAGTTAAATGCAGGGTTGGGCTCTCACATCCAGATTTAGGCTTTTCTCATTCAAAGAAAGAAAGAAAGAAAGAAAGAAAAGTGAAGTTATGAATGGCTACCATGTACTGACTAACTGACTATTAAGTATGTCCCAGTAACTGAGTTTAACTGTGCAGTCATCAGCCCACTCAGTCACCATGCAATTCTGAGAAAGGGGTTTTGCTCACTTTAGTTTACAAGTGAAGAAACTGAAGCTGAGTGCGAGTAGATAAGTGTGTCAAAGTCAGGTACCCAGGTGGCACATTTGGTTCAGTTGGTTAAGTGTCTGGTCCTTGGTTTGTGCTCAGGTCATGATCTCAGGGTCATAGGATCGAGCACAGTGGGGTTTGTGCTCACCAGAGAGCCAGGCTGAGATGCTCCCTCTCCTTCTGCCTCCTTATACTCTCATGCACTTGTAGGTGCATGCTCTCTCTCTCTCTGAAAGTAAACGAATAAAATCTTTTTTTTTTTTTTAAGTCAGGAACTTACTCAATGATAGAACTAGCATTTAACCCCAACCTTTTGAATTACAAAGCTTCTATATTTTATTTATTATAATGCCTCTCTCATGGTCTACACAAATATACCAATACTTGTTCATTGGTTTCATAGTGAGAATGCATATTTCAGGGGACACTTAAGGAAAGAAAGAAAAGAAGGAAAAAAGAAGGAGGGAGGGAAGAAGGTTGGTAAGTGTGTTCTCTAGGGCTTAGAATTTTTTTGTTGTTTATGATTTAATCATCTCTGACTTATAGAAATTTCTTAGAGTCTCAAAAATATAGCACAAGTACTTCTACTAAATCCAAGACAAAATCAATATTATACTTACTTAACTGAAAAATCAGTCCCGCAATGCAGGTCAAACAAAGCTGCAGTCTTGTCATCCTGCCTAGTAAGTAACACCTGCTTCACTCCCAGGGGAGGAGGCCCCTTATGGCAGATTCTACCTGCAAGAGCTGTGGCCCAGGACATCAGTCCCTGCTGGGTTTGCGCAAACGGGGCCTTCCCAAGAAGACACGATGCACACAGGCACTGGGTGGAGCAATGCTTTCCTCCCGTAAGAAGAGGCAGGGAAAGAACGGCTTTAGTAGTGAGCGTGTCTCACCCCTTAGCCCATGTATGACCATGGTCTTCATTCACCCCTCCCAGCTGCAAGGGGAGCACACCATTTTCTCCCTGGTGGGAAGAAGGTAGAGCAGTGGGCTTGGCCAGGTGCCACATGACACCTACACACACTGAAGCAGAACAAAGAATTTCATGTCAAGCCGGGAACAGGAGAAGACAGTCCCAAGCAAGGTGAAAGGCAGCACAGGCTAGGAGTGCTCCTGTTTCCTGCAAGGAGATGGTTCACGTCCGAGGCCACTCTCTTTATCAAGAGTTGGCAGACAGCATGACTGTTGTTTCCAACAATTACTATGTCATGAAATTAAAGTTCTATTTTTCTGTTTTTAGGTCTATAAAGCTTTTTTTTTCTCATCTGAAGAAAATATATATGGGAACTTTTATCAAGGCAAATTATCATTTATGAACAGTTTGGAATAATTGTCATAAAAACACGATGCCGATTACACCTAAAACTAACCAATTCATGGTAATTTGTGCCAGTAGAAGAATTCAAGAGAAACTGGAATTGATACTTTTACTTGCTTGTAATAAAAATACTATCAGGTCACATAGTTTGATAACATTTTATTCATTTATTTTTTAAAGAGTATTTATTTATTTATTTATTTGAGAGAGAGAGAGAGAGAGAGCACAGAGGGAGAGGGAGAAGCAGAACCCCCAGAGAGCAGGGAGCCCGACGCAGGGCTGGATCCCAGCATCCGGGATCATGACCTGGGCTGAAGGCAGAGGTTTAACCATCTGAGCCACCCAGTTTGATGATAACTTTTTTCAATAATATTTTAAATGGCAATAATAAATATGGAAATTTTTATAATTGATAGAAATAATTGACCTGAAATAATACTGACAAGAAATTAAACTGCACATAGTAGAAGAGTTTACTGTGCAAAAATGCACAAATCTGAACCTTCAGGACTTTCGATAATTGTTAACCAATTGAGGAGAGGAATGACCCCATGTCAAACAAGGCATCATGATAAAAACTAGACTCAGGAACATAGTAAATGATATTGCACAGGGAAGGATCGATAAATCTGTAATTTTTATAAAATTAAGACAGAAAAGAACTGAAATTAGTGGGCTACAAATAATGAGGTGAAAATTTCAAAGTATTTTCCCTGCACTGCAAAGCCTTTGATCAAAGAATTAGTGGCTATAGAGAGGAGTTTTAATGGAAAAGAATCGATTGAGATCATGACAGTTGCACATTTTATGTACAGTATCCTCAGGGTGGAAATGACAAGGTCAAAGCCTGAATCGCTTGAAACTGGCAGGACGAGAGAGAAAACTAGACATTTCTAAACAGCTGTTTCTTACACTTGGCCTTACATTTTAGAGGCTTTCATCTTTCATGGATAAAGTAAACACACTTCAAAGGAACCAGAGCCCTTGACTTTTCTGTGAGGATGTGGAGATCACCTTTGCTCCTACCAAACCCATCACACTTTACAATTTCTTCTCTCTTTAGATGGGTTTCCAATTCTGGCATCTTCTTTAGGACTTTTTATTTATTTTTTCCATGTTCAACTTGCGACTGCGAATTTTGGCTTCCATTCCCAACTCCTATTTTGCAAAAATGTTTGCAGAAACCTAGACGTATAATGTTGCATTTTTTAATGGCAGCGGTGAGTCAGACTTGGCTGGGTATCTGGCTAAACGACTTACTTACTATGTGACTTTAAGAAACTACTTATATTTCTCAAACCTCCATTTCTAAATCTCTAATAAGGAGGTAACAGCCATCGATTTGTGTGTTCATGGTGAGGGTTAATAAGACCAGCCTTACAAAGGGCTTTCTGTGACTCATATTTCATAAGGGAAGCATTTGTCTGCCTTCCCAGCAGGCAGACTGTGAATCAGATCTTGTTTATTAATTCCTTCTTCAAACACACCTTCATCATCTCTGCACTTGAAGGGGTTAACTCTACACATTCAGGTTTCTCTCTTTCAATTCACACATCCCATTGTCAGAGTCACAGACTCGTGTATGTACATAACCATTGGGATTGTGAAAACTCATTATTTCAATGGTTTTTGGTGTGGAGTCATGTATGTGTTTTTATATTGAGGCCAACAGATCAGAAAAGAGATTTTTTTTTTTTTTGCAAAGAGAGTTTATTATACTCTGAGGTCTCCACAGGAGGGGGTCTGTACCACCGAGGGCCATGTGGGAGTCAGGAGACTAAGGTGGAGAGGCAGAGGGGATGAAGGCAAATGTAGACAAGGACCTATCTTGGGGTTTTCGTGGGATGGAACAGGCCAGGTAGGGTGGGCAGGCTTGGGTTTGGCTACTTTGAACCATGTCAGTAGGCTGTATGGCAGAGAGGCTGTCCTGAGCTGCCTGGCCCCTGTCCCAGGGCTAGAGCATGAGAGCCTAGCACCAAGGTGGAATGTATGGGTGTGGAACTAACCAGCTGCTCAAGGAAAGTTACTGATGGGCCTCCAGTTGGAGCCTCAAAACTGGGTCAAGACAAGATAGAGAAAGCTGTCCCCAACGTGAGGGTGAGAAAGTACATACTCTCCTGCTGTGGGGAGTGCAACTCATGCTCTTGGAAGCTGGTTCTTAAATCAGGGAACTCAGGAAACCCATTTTAGCTGGAGACCTGGGGCCATCTCATCATGGTTCCTGAACTGGGGGAGCACGCCCCTATCGACAGCCACAACATCATATAATAAACCGGTAGACTCCTGGCTCATGCTGTGGCCAGCGAGGGAGCCAGCAGTTTGGAGAAGGTAAAATTTCAACTCAGAGGAAAATTTAATTTCCTGCTGGGTCTTGGCATAAGCCAGAACATGCAGAAGAGCATGGGAGGCAGGAAACCGATTAGCACACCTCACTGGAAGAGTGTTTTCTGGTGAGGAAAGACCTGTGTGGGTATGAGGACTGTCTTCCCTGGGTGGGAGGATGCTGCATGTTGTCTAAGGACAGCCTCAACAACAGCAGTCATCAGCCAAAATGCCGGGTCCCCAACTAAACTCTTCATCACATCAAAGAAAGCCATTGGTGTTCGCGCATTCCAAAGCAGCTGTCGAAAAACCGCATGGTTCCATCTGAAATTCCAAGCCAGACCTAGGAAATCAAGTGTGAAGATGAAGGAAATGGATGTCTAACCCTCAAGTCGCATTTTTAGCCTTTTCATCCAGGACTTCCTTATCCATGAGGTACAGCTGACAAAAAGGCTGGACTTGAATTTCTTTTAAAATTATGAGGAAAAAAAGTGAATAGAAATAATAATGACTATATTAAAAAACAAGACTTTTGTACTAATACAGTCATATGATGGAACTTTTAATACTTTCTAACAGCGGAAATAGTCCATGGAGCAAATATGTTCACTCAGTCAGTGAGAATAATGGCTCCAGCGTCGCTCCAATCCTCCTCCCCAGACCCTGTGTCCATGTGACTCCACGTGGACAACAAGAACTTTGCACATTAAGGGTTTGGGGGTGATCCTGAAGTACCCAGTGTGTTCTCCAGGGTCCTCCGAGGACAGAGCAGGTGTGAGAGAGAGAGGGAGGAGATGTGACCAGAGAAGAAGGGGTTGGAGTGATAGGCTTTGATCGCGGAGAATGTGGCCACAAGCTAAGCCAGGTGGGTGTCTTCCAGAAGCTGGAAAAGGAAGACGGTCACTTCTCCCCTGGAGTCTCTTGAAGGGATGTGGCCCCACAGACAGCTGGTCTCACATCAGAGATCTGACCTGCAAAACTGTAGGACCACCAGTTTCGGCTGC
Source organism: Mellivora capensis (assembly GCA_004024625.1). Classification (NCBI taxonomy): domain Eukaryota; kingdom Metazoa; phylum Chordata; class Mammalia; order Carnivora; family Mustelidae; genus Mellivora; species Mellivora capensis. Next base: position 32,316 of record PISX010012460.1, on the reverse strand, counting down.
TTGAAGGTGCTGAGTTTATGGACTTGTCAACAGCTTCATAAGGAACTACAACACCCATGAAAGGTGCAAAGTGGTCCCCTCACCTTTGGCAAATCTCTGACATAGTCGGGCTTTAAGTTCTTCCTCCATCATGGAAGGAGATTGAAGCAAGTCTCATTTGCACACTCAGATGATTTCAAGGCCAGACAGGTATCATAACCTATTGACTCTAGACCCTGGTTAGGAACAGGAAGTCAGCCTGTGGCATAGTGGTGCTGGCCTAGCCAAACAAAATACACTCAAAGACATGGGTGGGAAGGAGTTGCGTGAAGTCCCTTTCAAAGTCCTTACAGAGTTTTTGTCTTTTAAAGATTTTATTTATTTACATGACAGAGAGAGAGAGAAAACACATGTGTGGCATGGAAGCAGGGGGAGGGGCAGGCAGAGGAAGAGGGAGAAGCAGGCTCCCCGCTGAACAAGGAGCCCCACAAGGGACTTGGTCCCAGGACCCCTGAGATCATCACCTGAGCTGAACGCAGACACCCAGCCCACTGAGTCACCCAGGTGCTCCATTCTTATAGACTTCTACAAGAGACAGGTCAAACTCTTGAAACTGTAAATAAACGTGGAAAAATGTCACATTATATTAACTAGTAACTTATACCAGCTCAAGATTTTATAGTTTCGGGACGCCGGGGTGGCTCATTTGGTTAAATGTCTGCCCTCTGCTCAGGTCATGATCTTGGGACCCTGGAATCAAGCCCCATGTCTGGCTCCCTGCTCAGGGGGCACCCTGCTTCTCCCTCTCCTCCATGCCTGTGCTCTCTCTTGCTCTCTGTCACTATCTGCCTCTCTCTAAAATAAATAAATAAAATCTTAAAAAAAAGATTTTACATGCTCACTGTTATCTACATGTAGAAAATGGGTTCTGACACCTGGGCGAGTATTTGGCGTAAAACATGGGTTCCTGAAGAGCATGCTTTGAAAAGAGAAGCACGTCTTTAGACCAAAGGTCCTGAATTATCCCCAAATCAGACATTTCCCACTGGCATGTGAAGCCCATCTAGTTCGAGTTCGTAAATACCAAGTGTTTGCTTACTTGTTTTTACATATGTTTGGAACCAACACATTTATTCCCCTGGAGGGAGGAAAAAGGATTCACTCAGTCCAATTTCCTCTATAATCTCCCTTCCTTCCAGGAATCAAGATTGCATCTAAGTTTTTCTGTCTGGAAAGGACTGAAATGACTCCATCAGGAACAGCAAGCTTTGCGCCTCCTGCTAGATGAGCAGTGGGGACTGCAGACAGATGTCACTGCTGCATTTCCCATCCAAGGGAGGACAGTCTAATGAGGAATTCCAATGTCTCTTCGATACCAATAAATCCAGTCAAAAGCATCATTGCCTCCTATAAAAAGAACAATCCCTAAAGTCAATATAATTCTGAAACTGTGTTCTTCAGCATCATGGAAAAAAAATTAATGAATTTTTACTTTAAGGATTTCCCTTCTTTCTTTAGGAAAAGAAATAAGTGGAGTCCAGAGCTAGAAGAACTGGTCCAAGTGGCTTACTCGATATTTTCAAAATATTTTCCCACTAATTAAATTGTGTTATATCTAAGGTTACATCTATAGTCTCCTAACCTATTTGCAGTTAATTTTAGTAATAGGAATAATAGATTATTTAAGCAAATGTGATTTCTCAGATGCCTACAAAAAGCCAATTACTAGTATACATTCCCAGCCAAAATTAAATAGAGTGATAAGAAGATATTTTGTTCAGAGTTGTAAGAATTAACTCAGAAAATATCTTCTTAAATTTTAAAATTTCCTGCTTCTCCCTCTGACCTTCTCCTCTCTCATGCTCTCTCTCACTCATTCTTTCTCAAATAAATAAATAAAAATATTTTTAAAAAACAAAAAAAATTAAATTTCAATGTCAAGTTTGTTTTTCAATTGATTTGGAATATTTTTAAGTTTTTATTTTAAATCCTGGTAGTTAACATATAACATTCTATTATTTTTGGGTGTACAATCTAGCGATTTGAGGTTTGGAGAGATTTTTAATGAAGCCTTTCAGAATGGTGACTTTTTTCCTGGAATCAGAATAAATGGAAACATGTATTATTAGTGTTTGATATCAAAATATATTTGGGAAACTTATAGCTCTGCCTCTAGCAAATTTATTTCCACGGCATTTAAAATTCTGTAACTGACAAGTGGAAAGCCTGAAGACTGACATATGAAGCTGGACTGTCACTTCAATATCATTACTGAATGCAGACCTAGGGCGCCAGTTTGCAGAAAATGAATAATAAACATATAACAAGCATTCTTGTGGACAGCAAATATGTTGATATCACAAATGAGGCAGTAGAAGGCTTACATCATGGTGATAGTTGAGGGATGCAGACTTCTACTCGGTGATCAAGCCAAAGATCCACAGGACAGGTATTAACCAAGTGTTCTGTCAGCCAAGACACAAGGAGTCCAGTGCCAAACAAGAACTTAGAGTTCCTGTCCCCATGTTATTATCAACTACTAGGTAGGACAGCTGAGGAAAGCACATTAAAACACACACACACACACACACACACACACACACACACACACACACTACACAAACTCGTTATTTTAAACCACAAAACGATTTGAAGGTAAGAAACAGCATTTGAGAGAAAATTAGAGAATCACATTTGCATAATAAAAGGCAATATTGGAGCTCAGTCCTGAATGCCAGTTGGAGGCAGTCAAGTCTGGCAGAAGGAGCACATTGTAGGTAGAAGGAATAAAAACTGGTGCAAAGAGGCAGGCTTGTTCTAGAAACCGGACAAACACCAGCATGAATGTGGCAGAGTAAGGACGGGCAAGGGAAGTGGCAGAGGTGAGTGGAAACTAGGTCTGGAAGTTTAAGAGCACAGACCAGCATCGTCCTGTAAGAACACTTCTCAAGGCAGGGGAAAGGACCACCTCTGAGCATCATATGGGGGGCACCTGGGTGGCCCAATCCGTTGAGCATCTGACTCTTGTTTTCCACTCGGGTCATAATCTTGGGGTCCTGAGATGGCGTCCTGCTAGGGCTCCAAGCTCAGTGCAGAGTCGGCTTGGAATTCTCTCTCCCTCTCCCTCTGCCCCTCCTCCTGTTTGTGCACTGTCTCTCTCAAATTATATATATATATATATATATATATATATATATATATATATATATATCTGGGACTCACATAGGGCAGAGGGAAAGTGTGCCAGGTCTCTCCAGCCAGCATGGGAAAACTTCAATACATGTGTACTCAGAATAGTTCTCAGTCCTGAAAAGTGGGAAACACGGCAACATAAACTACACATTGTTGGACCTCCATCTAAAAACCTTGAAAGCAAGACCCAAACGGATAAAATTATTTTCAAGTAATTTAACTACATCCCAGAACCAAATTAAAGAACATTTATAGAAGTACTAAAATATTCAGCTCCAAAAAAGTAAAAATTACAATGACTGGCATCCATTAGACATTATTGGGCATGCCAAGAAGCAGGACAATTGAACCGCAATGAGAAGGAAAAATAACCATCCATTAACATTGATCCAGAAATGGAGAGATTAAAACATTTTTAAACAAGGACATTAAAACAGACATAATTATAGTCCATATTTTTGAGAAGCTACAGGAAGGAACCTGTGAAGTCGAGGCAGGGAATGTATATAAAAGATGTAAATCAATTTTCTAGAGATTAAAATGAAAAAAGCTCAGATATAAAGTACACAGGATGAGACTAACTGCAGACTAGATATTGCAGAAAAAAATCAGCGAACTTGAACAAAAAGCAAGGGATCTTATCCCAAAGAAACTCACAAATAAAAATGTTACAGACTTAGAAAAGAAATGAATACCAAGAGAATGAGAAGACAGACCAAAGAGAGGGAGAAAATATTTGTAAAGCACACATCTTATAAAAGACTTATATAAAAATATGCAAGGAACACAAGGATCAACACTAAAAAAAAAAAAAAAAAAAAAAAAAAAAAAAAAAAAAAAAAAAAAAAAAAAAAAAAAAGAAAAGAAAAAAAA